>JAKWJD010001763.1:54876118-55168349 GCA_027705065.1 Solanum peruvianum
TCCCATTACTTTAATTCATCAAGCCTTCTTTTATACCAAGGCATCATCATTAATAAGTAGATTAAAGGTTCTTTCAAGATTTGGGATTTAATGGTTTTCATCATGCTTGTTTTATCAAAATCACATAATCATTTCATACAAGCATCCAATTAAGCATATAGATAGGTTTACAATACCACCAATACATATCATTCACTATCAAGAGTTCATACGAATATCGTAAAAACCATAACCTACCTCCACCGAAGACTAGTGATCAAGCAAGAATTTCCCAAAAGCCTGTTCTGCTTCTCGTTTCTCCTCTCCCAATTCGATCGACTCCTCTCTTTCTCTCTTGTTCTTTCTGTTTTCTTTATTCAAACCCTCTTTCTTTTACCCTAATATTTTTTTTTTTTTAACATATAATTAAGTGTAAAGAGGACAATAGAACCCACTAATTAACTTAGGTTACCTCTTTTTACCCCCAAGTAATTAGACTTATTAATATTAACCTCTAACTTTATAATTAAGGAAAGAATAGTCCAAAACGTCCCTTAAAACGTGTAAGAAATCCGATTCTGCCTGGGATTTGCGCACCTGTGACGGGCCCGTCGTGCCTGCGACGGTCCGTCACGCAGGTCGTCGTAAGGGCCAGAACCCCAGTTTTCACTAGGAGTCTGTGACGGTCCGTCACACTGTGACGGTCCGTCCTGCAAGTCCGGTACGAAGTTCAGAGAGTCAATTTTCAGTACCCAATTTCAGAATTTCTAAGTATATTGAAACGAGACCTGTGACGGTCCGTCGTGCTGTGACGGTCCGTCGTGAGGTCCGTGGTTTCAGCCAGTTTTCCAGAAATAAAATCTGCTGCTCAAAATGACTAAACAGGTCGTTACAATAGATACCAATTTACCATCGTTCGTCCTCGAACGATTAAAAGGAAGAAAAGTAAGGGCGAGAAGGAGTACCTGAATCTGTTAAATAGGTGTGGGTATTTTTCTCGCATATCTGCTCTCCTTCTCCAAGTGGCCTCTTCAACCAGTCGATTCTTCCATTGCACCTTGATGGATGCAATCTCCCTTGACCTCAACTTTCAAAACTTCTCTATCCAAAATAGCAACAAGCTCCTCTCATAAGACAAATTTTCATCAAGCAAAACTGAATCCCAACGGATAATGTAGTTCCCATCCCCATGGTATCTTTTCAACATAGACACATGGAATACCGGATGCACTCCGGACAGCCCTGGAGGCAAGGCTATTCATAAGCCACCTCCCCTATTCACTTTAGTACCTCAAATGGTCCAATATACCTTGGACTTAGCTTGCCTCTTTTGCCAAACCGCATCACCCCTTTCATGGGTGAAACCTTCAACAAGACTTGTTCACCTCCATGAACTCCAAGTCTCTAACCTTTCGGTCTGCATACTCCTTTTGTCTATTGCGCCGCTAGAAGCTTTTCTTGAATGCACTTCACCTTATCTAACGAATCCATCAAGAGGTCAGTACCCCAAGGTCTACCTCAAATGCATCAAACCAACCAATGGGAGATCTACACCTCCTCCCATACAATGCTTCAAATGGAGCCATATCAATACAGGAGTGATAGCTATTATTGTATGAAAACTCTGCCAAAGGTAAAAAGCTATCCCAATGGCCACCACACTCTATCACGCATGCACGAAGCATATCCTCCAATACTTGAATCGTTCGCTCAGACTGACCATCGGTCTGAGGGTGAAATGCAGTACTAAGGTCCAACCTAGTACCCAATTCAGCATGCAATGTTTTCCAAAACTTAGAAGTAAACTGCGTACCTCTATCTGATATAATGGAGAGTGGGACTCCATGCAACCGAACGATTTCTGAGATATAGATCTTGGCTAACTTCTCGGCATTGTAAGTCACCTTAACCGGAATAAAATGAGCAGACTTAGTTAACCTATCAACAATCACCCAAATAGAGTCGTACTACCCATTGTCTTCGGAAGACCAACCACGAAGTCCATCGTGATTCTCTCCCACTTCCATTCAGGGATGGGCATTCTCTGAAGCGTTCCTCGGGGCCTCTGGTGTTCATACTTTACTTGTTGACAGTTTGGACATTTGGCAATAAAGTCAAACATATCGCGTTCATTCTACTCCACCAAAAGTGTTGCTTTAGGACGCGGTACATCTTGGTTGCACCCGGATGTATAGAATACCTTGTACTATGAGCCTCTGTCAGAATAGTGTTGATCAAATTATCGACGCGGGGTACACATACCCTTCCCTTAATCCTCAAAACACCTTCCTCGTCGATTGTTGCTTCTTTAGCCTCTCCTTGCAACACTTTATCTCGAATCCGGATCAATTTCTCATCATCAAATTGTCTTCCCTTGATCTTGTCAAGAAAAGAAGATCTTGCCTCTACACAAGCTAACAATCCTCCCTTCTCATTTATTTCTAACCTCATAAGGTCATTAGCCAGAATCTGCACCTCTCTAGCCAATGGGCGTCTAGAAGCTTGCAAATGAGCTAGACTTCCCATGCTTCCGGCCTTTCTACTTAAAGCATCCGCTACAACATTAGCCTTCCCCGGATGATACAAAATAGTGATATCGTAGTCCTTCAGTAGTTCCCCTACATCTCCTTTGTTCAAGTTAATCTTTCTGTGTAAAGACATACTGTAGGCTACGATGATCCGTATAGACTTCACACTTAACCCCATACAAATAGTGTCTCCATTGCTTTAGTGCAAATATACCGCGGCCAACTCCAATTCATGGGTCGGATAGTTACGTTCATGTACCTTTAATTGCCTCGAAGCATAAGCAATCACATTCTTCTCTTGCATTAACACTGCACCCAACCCAGAATAGGATGCATCACAATAAACAATGAAGTTCTTACCCTCTACCGGCAAGGTGAGGATAGGTGCGGTAGTCAACAAGGTCTTAAGCTTCTGAAAGCTTTCCTCACATTCATCTGACCATACAAATGGAACATTCTGCTTAGTCAAATTCGTCAATTGGGAAGCAATGGAAGAGAACCCCTTGACAAATCGGCGGTAGTAGCTAGCTAACCCAATAAAACTCCTTATTTCTGACACGTTTGTAGGTCTTACCCAATTCTTCACTGTCTCAATCTTGGATGGATCCACCATCACTCCATCCTTCGAAACCACGTGCCCCAAGAAGGACACTGAATCTAGCCAAAACTCACACTTAGAGAACTTGCCATAAAGCTTTTTCTCCCTCAATATTTCCAATACCATTCTCAAATGCTCCTCATGTTCCTTCTTACTTTTAGAGTATATCAGTATATCATCAATAAACACGATCACAAAGAGATCCAAATACGCTTAAATATCCCGTTCATCAAGCTCATGAACGCAGCAGGGGCATTCGTAAGACCAAAGGACATCACTACAAATCATATTGCCCATACCTAGTCCGAAAAGCAGTCTTTGGCACATCGTTGCCCGTATTTTCAATTGATGATAACCGGATCTCAAGTCAATCTTAGAGAAGACACAAGCACCTTGTAACTGATCGAACAAGTCATCAATGCGAGGAAGAGGATACTTATTCTTAATAGTACCTTGTTCAACTGCCGGTAGTCTATGCACATCCGAAAAACTCCCATCCTTCTTCTTCACAAACAAAACTGGAGCACCCCATGGAGATGCACTTGGCCTAATGAAGCCCTTGCTCAACATTTCTTGAAGTTGGGCCTTTAACTCTCTTAACTCCGCGGGAGCCATTCTATAAGGGGGTATAGAAATGGGGCGAGTACCCGGTTCAAGATCGATACAGAAGTCAATATCCCTATCTGGTGGTATACCAGGAAGATCTGCAGGGAACACGTCCAAAAACTCACGGACTACCGAAACTGACTCAATCGAAGGTACTTGGGTAGTGTCATCCCTAAGGTGTGCGAAGAAAGATAAACAACCTTTACTAACCATTTTCTTAGCACGAAGAAAGGATATGATATGCACCGGATTGGAAGTGTAGTCACCCTCCCACACTAACGGATCTTTCCCAGGCTTGGCTAGTGTCACCGTTTTAGCATTACAATCCAAGATCGCAAAATTCGGAGAAAGCCAAGTCATACCCAGAATTACATCAAAGTCAACCATTTCTAAGATAACCAAATCTACATAAGTGTTGCTCTCCACAAAGTTCACCAAACAAGACCTATATACCCTTTCAACTACCACAGACTCACCCACCAAAGTAGAAACACGAATAGGCGTGTCAAGTAATTCACAATGTAAATTAGACCATTAGCAAATGATGAAGATACATATGAAAACGTAGAGCCAGGGTCAAATAATACAGATGCCATACAATCACAAACAAAAGATTACTTGTGAAACAGCATCAGACGCCTCCGCTTCAGATCTCCCAGGGAAAGCGTAACAATGGGCCCTATCATCAGTCTGTCTGTTGCCCCTACCATGTTGTGTCGTAGTGACTCCAGTTTGCCCATCACCTCTGCCGTTGTGGTGACCACCATTACCTCGACCACCACGTCCTCCAGAAAAGCGGCCTCTACCATGACCACCTCTACCTCTAGTTATTGGGGGTCTGTAACTCTGTTTTGGACAATTCCTCCTAATATGTCCAATCTCCCCACATCCATAACACTCTCTGGAGTCAGGCATAGGTCTCCTCGGAGTAGTGTTGACCGTTCTGAGGTGGACCCCCAACTACAGTCTGTAGTGAAGACTGAATTGGTCGAACTGAGTAACCTCCGGAACTCTGTCCTCTAGAGTAAGAACCATTAAACTCACCTCCCCTTCGAAACCTTTTTGATGTCGATGTCGTGGTGAAGTCATCTGGCTTCACTCCTTCCACCTCTATCACAAAGTCTACCACCTCTTGGAAGGATTTTGCCGTAGCCGCTACCTGTAAGGCTGAAATCCGCAATTCTGACCTCAACCCCTTCACAAAACGGCGAATCCGTTCTTGTGGACTGAAACAAAGTTGGGTGGCATACCTGGATAATGCACGGAATTTGGCCTCATATGCGTTAACCGTCATCCTACCTGCTCTGACTCAAGAACTCATCCCTTTTTCTATCTCTCAAAGTCCTTGGGATATACTTTTCCATAAACAAGCTAGAGAACGATGCCCAAGTCATAGGTGGTGCCTCTGTTGGTTGACACTCAACATGTGACCGCCACAACATTTTGGCGTTCCCTTGAAGCTGATAGCTCACGAACTCCACGCCAAACCGTTCTACGATTCCCATCTTGTGTAGTAGCTCATGACAATCAACCAGGAAATCGTAAGCATCCTCAGATTCTGCACCCTTGAAGACTGGAGGTTTCAATTTTAAGAACTTACTGAAAAGTTCATGCTGATCATTTGTCATTATAGGCCCAGTAGTCAGACGTGGAAATGTGCCTATCTCCAATGATGCATCCATGCGGGGAGCCATAGCAGCCGCATGTCGTACCTCTGAAACCGGAGGTGTTGGTGCAGAAACCACTGGAGGTGCCTGACCCTGATAAGATATCCCGCTAAGATAAGCAAGAACCTGATTGATCATCTCTGGGGTAGGTTGGGGTGGCAATTCCTCATTTTGCACTTGTTCATTCTCCCCTTCCTCACCCTCTCTTATCACCTCCTCGGTCGGTGGAGGAGTCACCACCCTAGTGTCAGATGGGCTAGGGGCTCGTCCTCTTCCTCTAGAGGACGTCCTCCCACGACCTCTTCCACGGCCTCTTGCCGCTGCTCTTCCTCGAGCCCAGCCCCAGTGGCTGGCTCAGACGTTTCTTGCTGTGCCGTTGTTGCTGCTGGTGCGGTCGTTGCTCTAGTTCTAACCATCTGCGAAATAGAGTGAAGATGGTCAGATACCAATTCGTATCACCTAGATACCAATTGGACTCAAGTAGTAGCACGAAAGAAAGAATGAAAGAATGGAATTTTCCTGAAGTCTTATAGCCTCTCAAAGAAAAGTAAAGGCGTCCCCCTACCGTTCCTTAAGACTCTACTAGACCTGTTCTTATGTGATGAGACCAATGAACCTAATGCTCTGATACCAAGTTTGTCGCGACCCAAAAACCGAGCCGCGACTGGCACCCACATTTACCCTCCTATGTGAGCGAACCAACCCATCTAAATCTTAACATTTCAAGATATATCAACAGAAAATAATGCGGAAGACTTAAACTCATTAATAAAACAATTCAAAACTATTATTATTATCCCCAAAATCTGGAAGTCATCATCACAAGAACATCTATCCTCAAATTACTAAACTAAAAACGTCTATGAAGCTAAAACAAATAAAAGCTAGTCCATGCCGGAAGTTCAAGGCATCAAGACTTGAAGAAAAAGATCCAGTCCAAGCTAGACGCATTAGCTCACCCTGAATTTCCGAAGGTAGTGAAGACTGGCTAGATCTACTGTTGAATTGAAGTTGACGGAACGTTTGCTGCATTCCACAAATAACAAAGAAGAAAACATAAAAGTAGGGGGTCAGTACAACCACAAGTACTGAGTAGATATCATCGGCCAACTCAAAATAGAAAACAGTATATATCAGTTAATATTATAAATCAACTATAAACTCAACATGTAGCATCAACAAGTACCATCAAGTTCATCCATGAGGGCTCAAGCCTCAATACCCTACTCATTTGGGAATTAAGTTTATTAGATTGAGTATATTTATCATCTTTCAAGATTCATTATCTTTCTTCCTCTTGTGTCAGTACGTGACACTCCGATCCCCTACCACTATGTGTCGGTACGTGACACTCCGATCCCCTAATTACGTGTCGGTTCGTGACACCCGATCCCCTATATGTGTCGGTACGTGACACTCGATCCCCTATATGTGTCGGAACGTGACACTCCGATCCCCTATATGTGTCGGTACGTGACACTCCAATCCCCTAATTCTACGTGTCGGTTCGTGACACCGTCCCACTAATACTATGTGTCGGAACGTGACACTCCGATCCACTAATACTATGTGTCGGAAAGTGACACTCCGATCCACTAATCTCATTCTATCCGTTCATCAAGCCTTCTCTATACCAAGGCATCATCAATCCCATTACTTTAATTCATCAAGCCTTCTTTTATACCAAGGCATCATCATTAATAAGTAGATTAAAGTTTCTTTCAAGATTTGGGATTTAATGGTTTTCATCATGCTTGTTTTATCAAAATCACATAATCATATTCATACAAGCATCCAATTAAGCATATAGATAGGTTTACAATACCACCAATACATATCATTCACTATCAAGAGTTCACTACGAATATCGTAAAAACCATAACCTACCTCCACCGAAGACTAGTGATCAAGCAAGAATTTTCCCAAAGCCTTGTTCTGCTTCTCGTTTCTCCTCTCCCAATTCGATCGACTCCTCTCTTTCTCTCTTGTTCTTTCTGTTTTCTTTTATTCAAACCCTCTTCTTTTACCCTAATTAACATATAATTAAGTGTAAAAGAGGACAATAGAACCCACTAATTAACTTAAGGTTACCTCTTTTTACCCCCAAGTAATTAGACTTATTAATATTACCCTCTAACTTTATAATAAGGAAAGAATAATCCAAAACGTCCCTTAAAACATGTAAGAACTCCGATTCTGCCTGGGATTTTGCGCCCTGTGACGGCCCGTCGTGCCTGCGACGGTCCGTCACGCAGGTCGTCGTAAGGGCCAGAACCCCAGTTTTCACTAAGGAGTCTGTGACGGTCCGTCACACCTGTGACGGTCCGTCCTGCAAGTCCGTTACGAAGTTCAGAGAGTCGATTTTCAGTACCCAATTTCAGAATTTCTAAGTATATTGAAACGAGACCCTGTGACGGTCCGTCGTGCCTGTGACGGTCGTCGTGGGGTCCGTGGTTTCAGCCAGTTTTCCAGAAATAAAATCTGCTGCTCAAAACGACTAAACAGGTCGTTACATTTAGTTAATATTTATGTTGAAGTGTTGAACTAAAAAATTGAGGACCTTTAAAAAAAATTAATTATTTTTAAGAGTTGATTACAAGTTTGTCACCAACACTTAACAATTAAAATTTGAACCACTAATTTTTACATTTTAACTCTTTTTTGTCACCTTTAATTCGTTGTCACACAACAATAATTTTTCTTATGAAATAGAAAAATCTAAAACACAAAAAGAAGATTACAAGAAAAAGAAAACATGTGAAAATATGAGAGCTTTGAGAGGAAGGTTAAGAGAGAGAAAAAGACTGATTTGGACTTTCCTTTTTTAGAAATTAAGATTTTAGTTAAAATTTGGGTGGAAGTGTTCAAATAAAAATTTAACTACCTAATAAGAAAAAGTTAATTATTTTTAAAAGTTGATTACAAGTTTATCAACTACACTTAATAATTAAAATTTGAGTCACCCTTTTTATATGTCAATTCTTTTTTGTTACTTTTAATTCATTGTCCCTTTGAGGACCTATTAAGAAAAGGTAAATTATTTTTAAAAGTAAATTACATGTTTGTCACCTACACTTAATAATCAAAATTTGAGTCACCCTTCTTACATTTCAACTCTTTTTTGTTACCTTTAATTTATTGCCCCATTTGAGGACTTAATAAGAAAAATCAATAATTTTTAAAAGTTTGTTACAAGTTATCTCCTACATCACTTTGTTTTACATTCAACTCGTTTTTGTTACTTTTAATTCATTGCCCCACAACAACAATTTTTCTAATCAACTTAAAAAGTCAAAACAAATAAAAAGAAAAAGAACAAGAGGAAAAAGAAGATCAAAAGCAAAAAAAAAGTGAAAATATGAGAGATTTGAGCGAGAGGTTAAGAGAAGAAAAAATGACTGATTTGGGCTTTCCTCTTTTAGAAATTAGAGTTTTAGTCAAAATTTAGGTGAAAGTTTTGAAATAAAAATTTGAGCAATTATTAAGAAAAAATAATTATTTTTAAAAATTGAGTATAAGTTTGTCACCTATATTTAATATTTAAAATTTGAGTCATTCTTTTTACATTTCTACTCTTTTTTGTTAACTTTTAATTTATTGCCCAACAACAATAGTTTTTCTTATGAATTAAAAAAATTCAAAAAAAATAAACCACAGAGTTACTATCATTGTAGGACAGAGAATCCTATTTATAATGTGATTAATTCACATTCAAAATGCTTCAAAAGAAAATTCTAGCCACTTTCAAAATAATTATTTTTTTCACCAATTTTCATAAAAATAATAGTCATAATTTTTACTTTCAACAACATAATGAATCCAGAGATAAACCAAGGATTTGAGGATAGAGGGTGCACTACTATGAGTGACTCAAGAGTTAGTCTAGGAGTGTTATAAACGTAATGTTAGAAACATAAGAAAAATACATGTTTTTTTATACTATACTCCAATCATAAAAAATATGAACTCTTAAATTATGTCTTACAAAATTAACGCATTTTCGTTTGAATCTAGTTTGAAAATATTCATTATCATTAATATTCGACAAGATACTTGTTGAATATAATATCTTTTCACTTCATATCGTATTCTAGGGCTATATTTGTCAATGGATTTTCTTTCTCTAGAATTCGGTTTAAGTGGTTGCAAATCAAACTCATCTATAAAACGCGAAGAATTGTCTATAAAATTAACACTTGTTTGAGAAGAATTATTTTTCATAAAAAAATTATACATCTCAAATCACAAGAATGAACAACAAATTATTGCAAAAAAAAACGTTTGTAAAGAAAAAAAATATCAATTTACGCAGAGATAATAGGGGTAGAAATTAAATTATGCATTTTGATATTTTGTTTAGAATTGTGCTACGGAAAATTAGTATTATATTCTGTTTAGTAGAATTGTTCTAGGTTTTTTATTTTTTTAAAATTCAATTAAGAAAAGAGTGGGACCGATTGACAAAAAAAGGTGGTTAAGAAAGGGGATGGAACCAGATGAGGTGGCAAAACGAATTGTAATAAAAGTAATTTTTTAAGATATTCTTCTTAAGAGAAAAGGTTGAAGTTAAAGTTTAAAAATTATCGCCTTCGCTGAGGATCTATCTCGTGACAAAAGTTATTCTGGGTGCACAATTAAAGATATGTTTATCGTAGCAACTGTCTCTATATATATAGATATAGATATGACTTTTTAAAAAATGTTCGCGGGAGCATGTGTGTCCGCTCCTAAATGAATCCACGTCAAATTACATAGAAGCATCAAATAACGGGATCAATCAACCATGCTCTGATACCAATTTTTAGATAAATAATTTTTCATCATGCCAAAAGTTATAGCTTAAAGCAAAGATGTAACTTTATTTCTTAACTAAATCCACCAAGTAAGTGTGTCATGTTCAATCATGACTTTGACCTGAGCCACTCCAGCCCCGCATGGCTTTGACATAGGCACGAGGTTGACATTACCCAACAATCCCCCCTAACATCCGCTTCATGTAAAATGCTCTGGGAATCAAACTCACCTCTTTGGTTTTGGTACTATTTTATTATTTTTTATCTTAGAAATATCAAATCAAAATAGTACTGCCTTATTAAATAAATGTTAAAAAATTAACTAAAATACTTATGTATCTATACAATCCAACCAATTCCAAAATAAAAGTACATAGCACTTTTTCTTTAAATTGTGATTAATGATTAATATATCTAAAAAAAATCACTTTTTCTTTTTCATTGAAAACAAAGGTACAGACTTACAATGTAATAAATAGTTCCACATCGTTGAATTTGTAGTACTCTTATTTCTTTTTAATTTAATAAGTAAAATATGAGTAGTACAAATTGACATAGATGTAGTACAATTTGTAATGTAACATTTTTTTGTCAAAATATAAGAGTATTACTAAATGACAAAACAATTTTTTTGCCATTAATTGACAAGACAGGGGTAAATGACCAAATAACCCTTTGACTCCAAAATCACTTGTTTTTCCCCTTAAAAAAATCACTTTTTTTCTTATTTACTCTCTTTCTTACTTTACTTATTATTTTTTCTTCTTTACTTCACTCATCGATTTTATTTTATTTTGTTAATTCATTTGTTGTTCAAGATTTTATTTTGTTGTTGGATTTATATAATTTTAACAAGATGGATCTGAACAGTCAGAATTTTCAATTAAACGGAGTATTGAATAATATTTTGGGTTTAGATGAGGATGATAGTTTGTTGTCTCAAAATCATGAAGATTTTCATCGTGCATACGATAGGCCTGAAAAAAACTAAAAAAATCTTGTGACCTCTAGACTTTAAAAAACTAAAAAAATACCTAAAATTGGGGACCTAAACTTAGATTCGAACTCGTGACCTATAGACTATTCATTTAAGCTATAACCATTTGTGCAGCAATAACATCATTCATAATTATGAAGGAAATGTAAGTACTCACTTTCATATTAGTTGTTTATTGAATATCAGTAGTAAATTTAAAATGAGATATTATCAATAAATATAGTCTAATAACTACTAAAATGTGAAGATAAATTGATCAAAGGTGTCAGGTACAATAATTAATTGTATTACCCTATTAAAACTTGATCATGCATATAGATTGTATTCAATTAATTTGTATTTGTGAGGGAGCACAATTCATATAATACTATATCCATTACATTTATTTTCATCATAATGATTCGACTTTTAATAATGAAAAATTTACAATTTTTGTGAAACAATCAAAATAGAAACTTTTATAATGTTATTTATCAAGAAAAAATGAATTTAAAAATTATTTAAATTCTAAAAGTTTCAAAGAGTCTACTTTTTAAAAAAAATAATATAAAATTGGGACATAACCTAGACTTGAACTCGTGACCCATAAACTATATGTCTAAGCTTTAACCATTTGCGCTGCAATAACATTCATTTGTAATTACGTAAGGAGATGTATTTACTCTCTTTCATATTAGTTGTTTAATGAATATCACTAGAAAATTTAAAATGTGATATTATCAATAAATATATGTACCTTAACAAAGTTTTATAGTATCATATATTTTTTAGAAGTTCACAAAATCAAATAGCA
Organism: Solanum peruvianum; assembly: GCA_027705065.1. Taxonomy (NCBI): domain Eukaryota; kingdom Viridiplantae; phylum Streptophyta; class Magnoliopsida; order Solanales; family Solanaceae; genus Solanum; species Solanum peruvianum. Next base: position 54,888,080 of record JAKWJD010001763.1, read on the forward strand.
AGAAAATAAAAAAAAAATTATAGTTACAAAAATCGACTTAATTAATTTGACTTGATTTAATATTTAAAAAATCAAATTAATAAATTTATTTTCATTTATTTAAAAGGTGATCCAAACTAAATCACGAGCAAAACAATCCTACTAAAAATATGAAAGTTTTCAAGTTTGATAAATAAATATATTTAATAAGAATAATAAACAAAATTATGAAGAAATATAAACGAAAAAAAAAAGAGTAGAAAAAGATACAAAATAAGAAAAAGAGAGAATGAAACTTTTAACACATTTTTTGTAAGTGGGATCCAATTTATTGGGCAGTGTGAACTGAAAAGTAATAATTATGAGTTTGAATTTTCAGAAGTGATTTTACTTTTCAAGAGTAGTGATTTTACTTTTAAGGATACCTTGAGTACAAAAAATAAATGAATTTACTCAATAATCCTTCACTTTTTTAGCAAAATTACAAAAAAAGAAAAAAAACTAAAATTAACTACTTGTACTAAAAAAGTATTCTGTCTTTTATATTTTTTTATCAAAGAGAAAAAATGAATGATTTTTTTTGATATATTAATCAATAATAACAACATTTTCGGAAAAAGTATCATGTACTTTTTTGTGAATTGGTTGGATACGAAAATATGTTGATTAATTGTTTGTCATTTCTTTTAAGAGGATAATATTGTTTTGAGTTTTATCCTTATAAGACAAATTAAAAAAAAACAGTGGTATCAGAGCCAAGGTTGTCAATTCAATACCCAAGAACAACATTTTGCACAAGGTAGGTGATGGGAGGGAGACTATCAAGACAGGAAACTGTATTGGGCTGTACTGGTATTGGTTTGGTACCGTAATTAGTTCCAAATCGTCCTAGTTCGGTAGCCTTCGGGATGGAACGGGACAACGTGAATCGGTACACAGAATTGAACGGTATCACAATTTGATACCAAATATGTCAATATTGATTTATCCCTATTCTGTTTCGATTCGGTTAGATTTCGATTCAATTTTGATTAATTATTTTTTATTAATTAATTTACATTATATATTAGAATTTATATTAAACACAGTGTGACTAGCCTGTTCCCTGCAACTTTTGTAAATAGTAGTTGTTCGACTGGCCTTCCTGTCAATTTGTCACTCTTGTCTTATCCCAACCCCAGTATCAACTCCCTACTCCCCATTTCTCGATCCCCAATTTCTCATTGGACAATGTTTTTTTTAAAGAAAATATGAACAGTTGGTGCTACCTCAAAGGCCCAAGAACAATATAACGACTATATTTTCCAATTCCAACATATAATAACAAATAATTTCTAAAAACATATATTTTCCGATTCAACTATATTTTTCATCTATTTTTTTCAAAATTTCATACTTTCAGTATTCTAGTTCTAAATTTCAATCATAATATCATTTGGTGAATTTTAGAGGAGGAATCTTCTTCAAATTTCAAGTTCCGAAATCAAATTTTTAATTTTTGATTATAATCATTTGTTCTTTATACAAATGTTTGATAACTTTATTCCACTCTCTAATCTTATATTTATTTTTTGTATTTAATTTGTAAGTTGTTCTTATTAATATATTATTTGTTATTGTTAAATTTCAGATGTTATAATTTTTAATTTTATTTCATGGAGTCTTCTAAAAAAATGTGGAGGTAAAAAGGATTTAGTACAAACAATGAAAAATTTGATTACAAAAAATAATAAAGGTTTTAGTTCTTCTAAATGTGAATTTCTTCTTATTAGAATGCATATAAATGAATTACGCATGTGAATAAAAGTAGTTTTTTCCGTTCTAATTCTATAGAAATTAATTAGGGTACTCCTATAATTCCATATGAGCTTTATGAAAGACATTATGGTAATAATCAAGAAAATGAAGAAGTAGAAATTGATGAAGAAGTATATTTAGATGATACACCGACTAGTCCGAGTTCAATTGTACTGAAATTCCACCTCCAAAACTAGTTGTCCTCCTATTGTTCCAACTAGATGTAAGACCAAGGTACAAAGTGATTAAAATCACATGTGTGAAATTTTGCTATTTGAATAATGAAAAAAACTTTTAGTACATGTAATATTTGTTAACAACATTTTAAATATACATCTCGTGGCAGTGGAGGTTCAACCGGGGATTAAAAAAACATTTGATTAAAAATTATAGTAAGAGTGGTTTACATATATGTCTTCTCTTGATGTTGGTGAAAATTTTTGCATTGAAGCATCGGCTAGAAGATCAAATATGGTTTAAGGTGAATTAAATACTTTGAACTCAAGTGGTCCTTTTTGTAACGACCTGTTTAGTCGTTTTGAGCAGCAGATTTTATTTCTGGAAAACTGGCTGAGACGACGGACCCCATGACGGATCGTCATGGGCACGACGGACCGTCGCAGGGTCTCGTTTCAAAACACTTAGAAATTCTGAAATTGGGTACTGAAATCGACTCTCTGAACTTCGTGACGACATGGCAGGACGGACCGTCGTGGGCACGACGGACCGTCACAGACCCTTTAATAGAATTGAGTCTCTGAACTCTGTGACGGAGCAGCAGGACGGACCGTCGCAGGCACGACGGGCCGTCACAGACTGCGTAATCCCAGGCTGGGTCGGATTTCTTTAAACGTTTTAAGGGACGTTTTTGACTATTCTTGCTCTAATTATAAAGATAGTAGGTTAATGTTAATAAATCTAATTACTTGGGGGTTAAAAGAGGTAACCATGAGTTAATTAGTGGGTTATTATTGCCATCTTTTATACTTAATTATATATTAATTAGGGTAAAAGAAAGAGGGTTTGAATAAGAAAAAAATAGAAAGAACAAAGAGAAAGAGAGGGAATCGAACGAGAAGAGAGAAAAAAAGCTTGGGAAATTGCTTGATTAATCACGAATCTTCGGTGGAGGTAGGTTATGATTTTCATGCTATTCGTAGTAGACTCTTAATAGCGAATGATATGTGTTGGTAATATTATCTCATCTTCTATATGCTTAATTGTATGCTTGCATGAATGTGATTATATAATTGTGATAAAATAAGCATGATGAAGCTATTGAATCCCAAATCTTGAAAAACCCTAATCTCTTTGTTAATGATGATGCCTTGGTATAAGAAAAGGCTTGATGAACTAAAGTAATGAGAATGATGATGCCTCGGTATAAGAGAAGGCTTGATGAATTGATAGAATGAGATTAGGGGATCGGAGTGTCACGTTCCGACACATAGAATTAGGGGATCGGGTGTCACGAACCGACACGTAGAATTAGGGGATCGGGTGTCACGAACCGACACGTAGAATTAGGGGATCGGGTGTCACGAACCGATACGTAGATTTAGGGGGACCGGGTTTCACGAACCGACACGTAGATTTAGGGGATCGGGTGTCACGAACCGACACGTAGATTTAGGGGATCGGAGTGTCACGTTCCGACACATAGTAGTAGGGATCGGAGTGTCACGTATCGACACAAGACGAATAAAGATGATGAGGGAGCGGAGTGTCACGTACCGACACAAGAGGAATAAGATAATGAATCTTGAAAGATGCTAATTACTCAATCTAATGAACCTAATTCCCAATGAGTATGGTATGGAGGCTTGAGTCCTCATGTGTGAACTTGGCGGTATTTATTATGATGAAAGTACTTGTTGTGCTACATGTTAAGTATTGTAGTTGATTTATAATATTACTTGATATATACTGTTCTCTATTTTGAGTTGGCCGATGATATCTACTCAGTACCCGTGTTTTGTACTGACCCCTACTTTTATGTTTTCTTCCTTTTATTTGTGGAGTGCAGCAAAAGGACCGTCGTCTTCAACTCAATCGCAATTCTTGCCAGTCTTCGTCACACCGGATCTTCAGGGTGAGCTAATGCTTCTAGCTTGGACTGGATCTTCTTCCTCATGTCTTGATGCCTTGAAGTTCCGGCATGGACTAGCTTTTACTTGTTTTAGCTTCTTAGAATACTCTTAGTCTAGTAATTTGATCATAGATGTTCTAGTGGTGATGACTTCCAGATTTTGGGGAATAATAGATGTTGAATTTTGGAAGTTATTGAATTGGTTTTATTAATGAGTTTAAGTCTTCCGCATTGTTTTCTGTTGATATTATATTGAAATGTTAGAGTTTGGATTGGTTGGTTCGCTCACATAGGAGGGTAAGTGTGGGTGCCAGATCGCGGCCCGGTTTTGGGTCGTGACACTTTTACACATTGAACCTTTTGCTAAAATGGTTGTTATTTGTGATTTACCTTTTAGTTTGGAGAACATCCGAATTTTATTGCATATATTCATGATAAATATAATCCTAGTTTTAAAGGTTTATTAAGAAGCATGGTAAAAAGTGATATTTTTTAATTTCAAGAAAAACATTGTCAATATTTGTGTGTCTATTTTGAACTAATAAATTGCAGATTTGATATTACCACTTATATGGGTCGTAGTTCTAATGATTTTGATTATTTAACTGTTATTGCGCATTGGACTGATTATAATTAAAATTTACAAAAAAGAGTTATTGGTTATAAAATTTGTCAAAAGAAAAAAACTGGAATGCATATTGCTATTATTATGTTGAAAATTTTAGCTTTTTTCGGTCTTTGTGATAAAGTAATTAGTAGAGTTGTCAATATGAGTTAGTCCACCCCATCCGGGCTAACTCATGCAGGCTTTGACAATTTATATGTCAGGCTGGGCTAGCCCATTTTTGGCGTGGGCCAAAAAACGATCGGTCTAACCTACAAGTACGTGGGCTATAGGTTTGATGGGTCAGCCCACTTTTTTAAAAATTATATTTTTTATAGTTATTAAATTAAATTATAATTATAATTATAAAACATAAATATAAAAATAAATATCGACAGAATAACATTACATGATGTTAATGTTACTATTTGTTAATCAAATTCACAAATATTATCTTTATAATATTTATTAAGTTTTTTTTCAAGTAAAAGTATATAAATATCTAAATAGAAATATTAATCTAATTGTTTTGAGTTAACACTCTCTTTAATTTTAAATTTTAATATTATAATATATTTTTAATTAATTTTTATTGGCCCATAGGCCGATACTATCAATATTTTTCAAGCCCTACAAATCAGAAGGTTTATTCAGGCCGGGCTAAAAATCTTTTATCTTAAATGGGTTCTAAAAATCTTAGTCCACCCCTATTAAATTCCGGGTTAGGCCAGGCCGCCCAGCGAGCCTAACTCATATTGACGCTCTAGTCATTCGTGTTACGTTAGATAATACTTCTGCTAATTTAAATTCTATTAATATGCTAGAACCTATATTTTGTCCTATTAGTAAATATGATTTTCATGTTAGATGTGTCGTTCATATATTAAATTTGATTGTTAGTGACTGTGTGAAATTATTTGAAAACAAATTTCTATTTTTTTTTAGTTAAAAAAGCTTAAAATAGGATTTCTGATTGTAGTAGGCTTTGAATCCAAGTTATCCTACTATTATAAATAGACCCTTAGGGCTCCATTGTTAGGATTCAACTTTTTATTGGTGTGCAAGAGCAAGTATCAACGTTTGTAATAGGTTTCAATTTTCTAACTCTTTTATTTTCAAGAAATTGCATGAACAATTGTATTTTGTGATTTTCTAATAGCATGAGTGGCTAAACGCCCTAGTTTTGGGGTTGTAGCTACGAATCGGTTGTTGATTATTAAAAGACTTTTTGAATTAATTCTTGGTTGTCACTATAATTACTTATATATTCTTGTTTTAGTATTTTGTGTTTGATCACCATAAGATAAATGTATTGTCTAATCTTAAATTGATAGGGCAGGGGTTAGATAGACCAAAATATATAGAGAGCTCAATCAACCCATTTGATTGAGGTGATTGTGTTTAAGAGTGACGCCTAAACGAACAACTTGCTTGGTTATGAAACAGGATGAAATATAAATGTTCATCAGTTAGTCTATTTTTTCCCGCTCAACGTTGTAATTAGATGGCTAACTAGAGTAGGTGACTAGAGGTGTGAACCCGACTCATACAATTAATCATGTAAACCAATAACTTGACAACTAAAATTAATTCTAAGCCAAGAATATGATACATGAGATTTGTTACATGTTGTAGCCATGGAATGTCTTTTACTTGCTTAAAAAATTATCTTAATGTCGTTCAATCTTGGTTACTTTTATTTATTTCATAAATAATATTCCCTCCGTTCAAAAAGAATGACCTTCTTTCCTTTTTCAATCTGTTTCAAAAGAATGACATTTTTCTTTTTTTGGTAATAACTTTCAACGTGGCATGTTTAAGGCCATAGGATTAAAGGAAAATTTTGTACATTTGACATAATTTTGATTTAGGACCACATGATCAAAAGTCTTATTTATTTGGGCAACTTTCACATATAACAAACAAAAAATTCATATTTGTATGCTATAGCAAAGTTTGCATAATTGCGCTCCATAGCAAACATAAAACTGTATAATTCGCTATACATATACAATGTATAATTCACTGGCCTAAATTGTATAATTCGCTGGCCTATTTCGCTGCAATTGTGTAATTTGCTTTGCATACAGTTGAATCGATTAAATGTATGTAAGTGTATAGCAAGAAGATATATGTTTTTCCTCGCTTTATACAAAACAGAACACAATATATACACTTCTGTTGTATAAAGCTAGAGAAAATTGTACTCACTGCAATTGTATAATTCGTGGCCTTTTTCTCTGCAATATTTGAAGTAAAATATTTGTAAATTGTATAATTAGTGTATAACACGAAGATATACATTTTTGCATGTGTATATACAATTTTCTCTCGCTTTATACAAAACAAAAACAAAATTATACACTTCTGTGTATAAAGCGAGAGAGGCGAGCGAGAATAAAGAGTGACGAGCGAGATTTTTGGGAGAGAGACGCTGGCAAATTTTAGCTAATGTTTGCTATGGAGCACAATTTAATTTAGGTTATTAGTTTGCTATTATATACAATTTTAGCTATTTATTTTCTTAAATTTCGTGTCAAGTCAAAGTAGACCATTCTTTGTGAAATGGAGGGAGTAGTAGTTAACAATCATCACAATTCCTGAAAACGGTTTATTTTATTTTATTTCTAGAGTTAAGAGTAAATATAAGTTGATCATAAGTTCCTTGGAAACTATAACTCATTTCTTTAAGAATCTATATTACTTGAGCGACCACGTACACTTGCATGTGCAATTGAAGCAACATTATAAGTATTTTGTAACTTGTACTAAGTATGGAGATATTTGTTTATTGCGCCATAAGTTTGAACCGACATTAGTCTTATAAAGATGTCTAATAAAAAACTTAAGAGTTCCACATTAATGATTGGGTGTTCTGAAATTTTCGCCTGTGAAATGTGTCTTGCGATTTGAAAACAAAAGGTTTACAAGAAGAATTGGTCAGCCGGCCTATAAGGTATATTTGCTTCTAGAATTAGTTGTAGTGTGCCCGATATTACTTAAATGTGTGGGGAATCCTTCACTTGTTTTTTTGCAAAAGGCAGTCAATGCATTGAGGACTTACCATTTGAAAAGGCTTCAATGGTCATACTAGACCGTTAGCTCATAAAGTTGATAATGAAAGATGTAGTCCTATCAAAAATATCACTTTATCACTTGTTATCCTATTTGTCATGATCTGAGACTATCCTTAATAGTGATAACAATGCTTAGAAGTATAAGTGACCCAAATTGATTCATGATTTGACATGATATATATTTGAAAATAAATTATGCATAAGTTGAATTTGCAAGGTGTATTAAACCCAAGACACTAAGGGGTCGTTTGGTACAAAGATTCATAACGCAGGGATTAGTAATGCAGGGATTAGTAATGCAGGGATTATTTTTATCAAGTGTTTGGTTCATTTTTTTCCACCTCATCATCTGTTTTGGATATAGCTCTACAAAAAGCTTCTTTCCAATTATACCCTTGAATTATTATGTAATTCAATCAAGGTAGATAATTGTTCGACAATATTATTTTCATAACCTTCTAACTAGCTATGGGAAGAACAATTTAGTTGTCATGTTTGTTATTTTTTTTCACTTGAATTATTTGAGGATAAATAGTTGTATCTTAATAAATAATCACTCACAAAAGGTCATTTTTCAATTAAAAAAGATAAATTATCTTACTTTCAAAATCGAGAAAGTGGTCAACAACGGTAAAATTGAATAAACATCTACATGGACATATAAAATTGCAAGTTTTAGTTTTAATATGTATGTAAATTTTTTAAATTGTTTAAAATACAAATAATTAAAACCAAGCAAATATATATATACACACACACATTCAATTTAGATCACAAACTTCATATACAAATATACAACTCACATTTCAAATTTGTATTGATATATTGTATTTATTAGTAACAAACAACTCTCTCGAATAATTTGTAAGCCAATTTGTTTAAATAACTTACTAATACAAATATACATAATAAATCAAGAAAAAACACACAATAATTGAAATGGTTGAGGATATTTTTGTCTTTACATAGCTTATCCCATGGTATTATATCCTATGTATTACTAATACCTTCAAATGGAAGGTATTAGTATACATCCTATAATGCCATGTTGGAGGTATAACTAATCCATGGATTAGTTATACATAAACTCAAATTCCTACCAAACATAGTACTAAATAATACCTTACATAATCCATGGACTATTTCTTCTAATGCATCCTACCAAACAACCCCTAAATGGATAAGTTGATGATATCTAAACAAATTAAAAGTTGATATTACTATCAAACTGTCTGAAAGTGTCTACTATCAGTTGTTGGTACAAGCACCAAAATAAAAGAGTAAATATTAAAATAATGTTAAGGATACCCATTGATAAAATCTTGCATACCTAAAATAAAAACACTCGAATGAATTCTTAAACTAAATTCTAAGTGTTTGGAGTAAAGGGAGAGGGGGGAGGGAGATAGGCGAAAACGACATAGTCTAAGAGTTAAAAGATGGGAAGAAGACGAAAGCAATATTGAAAGAAAAACTGTCAGAACTTCCCACAAAAGCTATCTACGTCCATGGAATGAATGATCTATGGTCCATGGAATGAATGATCTATGGTCCGTATATGTCATCCGTGAAATTCAAGATATACAACATTGTTATCCACATGTATAAGCTATTACTTGCTAATGAACAATCTAGAGACACACTACATGACTTGGTGAGCTCCACTTCTACCTTTGAACTAGAACGTATCCAGTACTTTACATGTTTTGTATTCAATAGAGGTTTCGACATGTATTGCTTTCAAGTGACCAGTCAAAAGCTTATTGCCTGTCTGAGTAACAACATCCAGCACTGGATAACCCAATCCCTTCATCTCAAAGTAATCGCTAGATGTAAACCAAGTTTGTAGAGAATGTAGCCTAACATTCAGCTGGGCAAATACTCTCCTCAATTCAAAAAGGAAGCTGGAACCTATGGAAGATAACTACTGCATCAACTGCAATTGGTAAACATCTTCAGCATGGGAAGAAACACAGATAAAGGTAAAAGATCAAGTACAGTGTTCTTTTCTATTTCAACTATGCATACTGAGTTACAATATTCACGAGTTCAAAAATGATAGGAAGATTCAACAATACATCTTCGCAATCTGTATAAGCGGGTTGGGATCCCTTCAGAATTTACTATGCCCCAGCTGTTCAGCAAGTATATCCATATTACTCAAGTTGTCTGACTGAGTCTCCAGCAAATCCATTTCCATCTTTTTATCTTCAAGACTGTGAAATGGTTCCTCTGAACCTGAAAAAGTTCCAGACTCTAAGTCAGTCTCCATGCCAGCATGGGAGCACGCTGGATTATCCATCACTTCGCCTTCATTATTCTCTGTTATTGGACTGGACAAAAGCAGCTGTTCCAACAAGTTGTCATCATCAGGATGATATGGCAAAGTAAGAGGGACCCTATTTTCAAAAGCAAGCAGCTTTTCATCCATTAATCCTGAGAAGAAATCTATATTGGAAAACATATCTTTTAATTCATTGGAAGAAAAATCGAGCTCCATAGGTTTCTGAGAATCCAAGGCAGGTTCAGGTTCAGCGCATAGGAGGGTCTCTGCAGCTTCTTCATGAGTGGGAGGATGATACCTCACAATTGCTCGATCGGATGGTGTATCTACACAATCATCTTCAACTTCACTCAGTATATTATTACCATTTTCACTCATACACCAACTGTTTTCCTTGGGCTGGAAAAACTGAACCAAAAAACTTGGGCTTTGCATAGCCATAACAATGAAGGAAAGCATCTGCTGTTGATTTTTCTCCCTGACTTTTAGTTGTTCTCGTAGAAGTATCAACTTACTCTCTGAATTCTGCTGGTGTTCCTTAAGCTTGACTAACTCCTGGGTGAGAACATTTCTTTCATCCTTAAGATTCTCAACTTCTTTCCACAGTTCAAGATTCTTACTTTCTTCAGATGTACAAGACTTGATCTCCTCAAGTTGGGATGGTTTCTTTTGGGCTACACTGGACTGTTTCCTTCTAACAATATTCTTTAAAAAATGCTTTTGGCCTTTGACAAAGCTATCATTCAAAAATTCCCATCTATCTGTATCAGTTTTATGAAAACCCTGAGTAATTGAAAATCTTAACAATTAGTGAAATATGAAATATAAATTTAACAAACCAATAAACAACATGAATGACATTATTCACTAGCCGCCTCTGAACTTGTTAATCCGAAAAAATTATCAAGAATATTAATCATAGATAACCAATATGATTAAAGCATACAAGAACAACTATGTATATATATATATATATGAACACGACAATCCTCTGCGGCCTGCGCATATTCGGATCATCACAAGTGACCCATAGACCAAACTTCTGGAAATAACAACCTATCAACTGGTAGACAACAATGATAATTTTGATGAAAGAAGAGAGGGAGACAAACTTGAGAAACTGCGAATTGCAGTATGCAGATTTTAATATGCAAACAATGCCTATGAATTCAAACACTAACTAACATTTAGTTGGCTCAAACTTAGCATTTTACCATTTTCATTTTGCCCAATAAAAAAGATGCATTGTGAGGAACTGTGTCCTTTATATTATGAGTGTCCTGCTTCATATGGAATAGAATACTTCCTGAGAAGTCAATAATCAGTAAGTCTTAAAATCTTTCAAAACAATATGAACTAAAATCCACATCCTCAAAAGGATACAGAGGCTCATAGTGAGTGCAAATAATGTATCAAATAACAGATTGATGCAATATCTCATATGTCAATGTCAAAGAAGACCTGTCTATTGCAAATAGAAAATGAATTGTATTCTTGAGCTTCTTATTACAGTGCTGATCTAATTTTATCAGACGTCCCGAAGGGACTATGTACAGTATTTCTTAGATACTTGAAAAATGCAGCCCAGGTAAATAATCCATCTGTGGATTGTTTGGTTTAAATTAGAATAGAAACTTGTAAACATTAAGCAGCTTGATATGCAAAACAGAACTTTGCTACGAAATGTACATTCAAGAAAGAATAAGAATGTTGAGAACTTTACATACCATGAAGCAAATAACCACAATATTTTATATATTTTTTCAGGGGAAATGGAGAGAATTCAGATTTACATAACTTAGCCAGTACAAGTCATTTGTAATTCAGTCACCTCAAAACTACATAAACCTTTTTTCTCTTTGAAATGGACAAAACAGTTTCCATAGTTAAGTAGACATCTACCAACAAAGAGTTGATGTTTCAGTAATACAAATACAAACATCTACTACCTTTTTTCCCTCTTTGATGAAATCTACAACTCAAAAATTTACTGAATTCATAAAAGTAATCTTCTTCAACATATCTATATAACAAAAACTTTCTAAAAGAATGGTGAGATCATGCCATCATCTCTTTGAAACTAATTAAATGGCAACGCCACCGGTATTTAATATTACAAGAATCTTTACCCCATAACAAAAACACAAATCGAAAAAGAAGAATGGAAGTACTGAATGGGTAATATACTATACAACGAATTTGGGGGAGATATGGCATTAACAAAGTTTCTATGATGAAGAATGGGATCATGCCTGTGTGACTTGATTGTGAAAAAGGGAAGCTAGACGCATTACAAGGGGGTATCTATCATTTTGACAATAAGCTACTTATTGTCAAAGCATGGTCACCTGAAATGGAGTTTCCCAAGGAAAAATTAATTACAGTCCCTATTTGGATCAAGCTGCCTGGATTAGACTTGAAATATTGGAGTGCAAAAGGGTTGAGCAGGATTGGAAGCCTCTAATGGTCGATAAGCACACTTAAAAGAGATTGGGGCTATGCTTTGTGAGATTGTTAGTAGAGGTGAAGGTGGGTAATGAACTTTCAGAAGAAGTGATGTTTCGGAATGAAAAGGGAGTAGTGCTTACACAAAAGGTGTCCTATGATTGGAAGCCTTCCTAATGTGAGCATTGCCATAAGTATGGCCATGTATAGGCAGAGTGTAGGAAGTTAAATCCTATACTAAAAAGTACTACTGGGACAGGGGTAGAGGAACCAGGTAGACAGCAAGAAGATAAAGGCAGGGAGGAGAGATTTGAACGAAAGAGAGTTCAGTGTGGCAATAGGAAGCAAAGGGTTCAGGATAACGCAAACGCGTCTATAGCTGTGGTAGTAAATAATTCATTCAAATTTTCTACCCAAGAGAGCAAGAGATGGCTGCACAACAAGTCAGGAATGTTGGGGCTACAAAACCAATCCCTAAGGGGAATAGTTAATGTAGTGCGTTGGAATTTAAGGGGCCTAAATGGCCTCACGAAGCAGGAGGAGGTCAAACTCCTCTGTAATCAGCCTGAAGTGAACATTATTGGTCTATTGGAGACGTAAATAAGAAGTAACAATATAGAATATATATATAGCAGGTAATCTAGTTGGAGGGTGGAAGTATCATACAAATCTTTCTTCCAATTATAATGAGAGGATTAGGGTGTTGTGGAGAGAAGATACGTGTGAGGTAACAATTTGTAGCGAGAACTGAGAATGCACAAGCAATAACATGTCTTGTTAGTTATATTCCTCTATGAAGGAATTTTACATGACAAGTGTTTATGCTCCAATGGTAAGGAGGAAAGGAAAGAATTGTGGATTTATCTAACTCAGATAGGAGTTGGAATTACAAAACCTTGGGCAATTCTTGAAGACTTTAATGCTGCTCTACATAGTGAGAATAGACTGGGTGGCAATCCAGTAACACTTGCGGAAGTGGCAGAATTTCAGGAATGGCTCGATGTGTGTGTATTAGAGGAAATGGCTAGTACTGGAAGCACCTATACTTTCGAATGATAAGGGGGAGCACAGTAGAGTGTATTCTAAGCTGGATTGGGTCTTCATGAATGGAGAATGGTTGGATGAGATGCCTAGGTGTGGAGCAAATTTTTAAGCCTGAAGGGCTTAGTGATCACAGTCCAATACATGTTAGTTTGTTGGCTGACAAACCTAAACAGAAAGACCTTTTAAATACTGCAAATGAGGAATGCTTACCCACAATGCAAAAGACATTACTACATTGGGATGGCAAAGACAAGTGGAAGGGTGTCAAATGTATAAAGTTGTAATGAAATGAAGGGGCTCAAACAGACATTAAGAAGGTTACATGTGTAGTACTTCAGCAACCTTAATCGTGAGGTGAATAGTCTAAGAGAAAGGGTGAAAACAGTGCAAGAACAACTACAGGGTAAACCTACGTGTTTATTGTCAATGAAAGAGGAGAGACAGGTTGGGAGAGAATTTAAGATGTGAGCTATTGGGTGGAAATGTCGTTGGCCCAGAGAAGCAAGGCTACACGGTTGAAGCTAGGAGATGATAACACAAAGTATTTTTATGCTGTGATCAAACAAAGAAGGCTCCAGCAAGCAGTAACACAATTGCAGGGTGGTAACTTACAGATTCATACTGAACCTAATCATATTGCAGAAATGTTTGTGGAATATCATAAAAACCTATTGGGTGAGGTCGGCACTGTACAAAAACAACAAGCTTCTAATGTTTTTTTGAAGAATGGGAAGACATTATCATGGAGCAACAAATGCAACTACTAGCTGAGTATATGAGGAAGGAGGTTGAGGATGCTATCTTCAGTAGTAAGACAACCAAGAGCCCTAGACCTGATAATTACACGAGTGGTTTTCTCAGAGATTCTTGGAACACTGTCGGGGAAGAAGTCACAGATGCCATTTTGGAATTTAAGAAGAATGATGAAGTGTTGGGGAAACTGAATGCTACTGTGATCACTTCAATTCCCAAGATCGCGAAGCCACAAAATGCAAGTCAATTTCGACCAATCTCTTGTCATAATGTGATATATAAGGGTATCACTAACCTTCTAAATGCAAGATTGAGGAAGGTGCTACTGGAGTTGGTAAATGAAACACAAGCTGCTTTCATAAAAGGTAGATCATTAGTGCATAATGTTCTCATCTGCCACGCTTTGATGAGGCACTATTGAAGAAAGACTACACCGAGGTGTTTGATTAAGATTAACTTGCGCAAAGTGTATGAAATGGTAAGATATGGGCATTGTTGAAGAAATGCTACAAGGATATGGCTTCCCACCTAAGTTTTCCCAGCTTATGACAACCAAATTCTCTATCAAAGTAAATGGGGACTGCTATGGACTCTTTCGAAGGGAATAGGGGATTAAGGCAAGGAGATTACATTTCCCCTTGCTATTTGTACTGATTATGGAATATCTATTGCGGCTCTTGACTAAATGGGCCAGCTGCCAGATTTCAAGCACCATTTTATGTGTAAAAATCTGAATATAAATCACCTCATCTTTGCGGATGATTTGATGATTTTTTGTTAGGGGCATGATGCATCAGTAAAAAGAGTGGGAGGCCTTATTGCATTTCTCTCAAGTTACTGGTATAAGTGCAAACTCCGAGAAATCAAGTATCTACCGACCAAGAGTGAAATATGATATGAGGCAAAGACTACTGGAGTTGACAGGCCATGAGCTAGGAAAGTTCCCTATGAGGTACGTGGGGCTTCCATTCTCGCCAAGGAAGTGGATTGAAATAGAATGTCAACAATTATGTACAAGGATCACTGAAAAGATCAGAGCAAACTCAAATAGACACCTTTCCTATGAAGGCAAGCAACAAATTATTAATTCTGTTTTGTTTTCTCTGCATAACTTTTGGGGTGCCGTATTTCTCCTTCCACAGAGTGTGATCAAGGAAGTGGATAAAAAAATTGTAGAGAGTTCTTTTTGGGGAAGTACAGCAATGAAGAACAAGGTAGCCTTAGTGGAATGGGGAAATGTTTGTAGACCAAAGAAGCAAGGTGGTTTAAACATTTAAGGATGTAAACTATGGAACATAGCATCAGTGGGAAAGCTTGTATGGTGGTTAATGGACAGAAAGGATTCATTGTGGGTACAATGGGTTCATGGAATTTATATGAAGAATGAGACGAACTTCTGGATAAGGGGAGTTAATACATACTGTAAATGGTACTGGAGGACACTGCATAAACCAAAGTCGAGAATGCAAGATTGGTATGTGAACGATCATTTTTGTTTGACTGGAAATAACCACTACTCGATAGCGCTAGGGTACATGCATATGTTAGGCACTGCACCTACGAATGATAATGCACGGCTTATATAGAACAGAATCCCAGTACCAAAGCGCAGGTTCATCTCTGGCTTGCTGAGATGAGAAGACTACTAACTAAAGATAGACTTCACAAGATGGGATTCGATAGCGGCAACCGAACATGTGTTCTCTGTAATAGTGATATGGCGGAGAATGCAGAGCACTTATTCTCACAGTATGTATGGATCATGGAGATTTGGAATGCAATGCAGATATGGACTGGGATCAGAATGCATATTCAAGGGGTTCAGTTTATGCTCAAAGGGGGTCACATGACCTGCAGTTTTGTAATTCAACAAGTAAAGCATGTAACTAAGGATAGGATAGACATGTTTAGGGGAATCAAAAAGGGGCAGGAAGAATATAGATTAAATTTAGCAACTCTGTAATTACTATACTAGAGGTCTATCGTTCTTGGAACCAAGTTAGGTGTTTGAGAGTATAGATGCTCCATAGGTGTATCAGATTGTTGGTATGGTAATAGTTCACAATTAATTGCCAAAAAAAACAAAAAGAAAAAGACATTTGAATGCTTTATAACTTCACAAACACATACAGATCACTGCCCAAAGAAGTGATCGTAACTCCAAAGTAATCAAGTTACACAATTGTTAGAACTAAAATAATCTAATCCAGATTCTTGATTCTCCATACTTCCCTTCCTATAAAGGAATTTCATTACATCACTAACCCAACTCAGAACCATCAAAATCCAACACAAATAAAAAAAATTGAAATGAAATCAGAGAGAAAAAGAGAGTTTACATAGATGTTGAGTTGACGAATGAAGCTGGAGAAGTTGCTATGCTTGAAGTACTTAGGAAGCAATTCAGATGAAAATTTAGGAACATCCCATATGATGAAACTTTTCTCAGATTGATTCCAAGAAATCAAGCCGTCAGTTGACTCATCCTCCACCATTTCATAACACTTCAACAAGAATGGTGCAACAGATACCCCATTCTCAAACGATTTCACCATAATTCCCAACAGAATTCAACTCAACTATCCTTTCTGCAATCTACTTGTACAAATGAATGAAACACAGCCTCCGAATAAACCCTTGTACGGCTAAAGAAGTAAAGGGGAAGATGTAAGGAAAGAGAGACGAATTTGAAACAAAATGGCTTTAACTTCCTACTACTATTCGTGTGGGACTGCACACAGCAGCCGAATATTGGTCACAAATTTTAGGGCTTTACATAATTATATACCTGAACAAAATGTTTTCGATGTCTCGGATTTGAACCTTGAAAAAAAAAATGGCAGATAGTACTTTCCTCAATAGGATTTTACTCAATTTAAATTCTGATTAGTTGAATTTCAATGTGAATAGCGGACACCAAATAAAATAGTAAAATTAACATTACACACACATTTAAGAATATAAATATCCAGTTGTAATTATATTCTTTACAAATAAACTACTTATAACATATTATTATCATCTTATAGCACATCAATTAATAATATATTAATTTAAAAAATATATTTAAAAATAAACTATTTATAGCATATTATTATCAAGTTATAACATATTAACTAATAATATATTAATAAAAAATTATTTTATTATTTAACTAATAATTATTATGTTTAAATAATTAGTTTCATTTATTCACTTACCTTTTATCAACAAAACCTTTTAAATAATTAGTGATTAATTAATTATCTTTTAAAAATTTTAATATAAATAATAAATTATTAAATATTAATCAATTACCTTTTAATGTTTTAATATAAATAATAAATTATTATTTATTAAATGTTAATTAAACTTCATATTATATAGTTACCTTTTAAAAAACAAAATCTAAAAATTAGGGATTTGATTTTTAATTAATTACATATTATATGGTTACCCAATAACTATCCACCCCCATATCAACCAATACATTCAGCCTCTCCCAACGCGTGAAAATCTTCCATATTCCCAAAAAATCGTGCCTCAAACATCACTTCAAAAAATAACGCCACTTTGTCATCTTTCTCAAATCCGCATCTTCCCCAAAATCTCTCATATCAGTTCATCCTAAAACATAAACTAAAATCTCAGATCCGTTCTCCATTATTTTTATAAACAATGTCAAAGAAAGGTAGTGAAAATCCAATGAAAAGTAAAAGACTGGTCGATGAGGAAGACGACTTTCATCCTCCTTCATTCAATATATTGTCACAATCTCAAACTCAGAGATCAAAGGGGGAAAAAATTAAAGAGACAAAGGAAAGAGGCAAGAAGAGGAAAAGGAAAAGAAATTGTAACATCGTCAGAATTCGATTCTAACTTTGTTGATGTAGTAAAAAATACAAAATCAAAAAAATCAAAAGGCGTTGAAATTGGTCGTTCAACAACAAAGTCTTCAAAAAAAGATGCAGAGATTTAAGAAAGAAATAAAACAAAAAAGTTGATAAGGTTAGTAAAAAATTTATTTCGAAATTGAATTTACAATGTGTTGTTTTAGTCTTTTTATTTTTTTGTATTATTTGTCAATAGTGTACTACATGAATTTTGTATGATTTATATATCAATTGAGTATTATTTTATTTTTTAAAAAGTCACAGATTTTTTTTTGAAATCGAATATGTATTTTATTATTATATGAATGGTATATGAACTGTGTATGAATTGTGGCATAAAGTTGTATAAATTGTCTGTAACGACCTGTTTAGTCGTTTTGAGAAGCAGATTTTATTCTGGAAAAACTGGCCAAGACTACGGACACCACGACGGACCGTCATAGGCACGCGGCCCGTCGAGGTGTATCGTTTCAGCATACTTAGAAATTCTGAAATTGGTACTGAAAATCGACTCTCTGTAAATTGTGACGGACCTGCAGGACGTGCCGTCACAGCCACGACGAACCGTCGTGAGCTCCCGTTGCAAAACACTTCAACTTTTGAGAAATTGGTACGGGAAACGAGTTTCTGACCGTCATGACGGACGTGCAGGACGGACCGTCACAGTGTCCGTGGTAAAAAGGGGAGTTTTGGTCTTACGACGACCTGTGTGACGGACCGTCGCAGGCACGACGGGCCGTCACAGGTTGCGCAAATCCCAGGCAGAATAGGATTTCTTTACACGTTTTAAGGGACGTTTTGGACTATTCTTTCCTTAATTATAAAGATTGAGGGTTAATATTAATAAGTCTAATTACTTGGGGGTTAAAAGAGGTAACCTTAAGTTAATTAGTGGGTTTTATTGTCCTCTTTATTCTTAATATATGATAATTAGGGTAAAGGAAAGAGGGTTTGAATAAAAACAAAACAGAAAGAAAGAGAGAGAGAGGATTGATCGATCGAAGAGGGAAGAGGAATAACAAAGCTTGGGAGATTTCTTGTTGATTCCAATTCTTCGGTGGAGGTAGGTTATTGTTTTTACGATATTCGTAGTGAACTCTTAATAGGGTATGATATGTATTGATGATATTGTAAACCTGTCTATATGCTTAATTGTATGCTTGCATGAATATGATAATGTGATGATGACTTCCAGATTTTGGGGATAGTAATAATAGTTTGAGTTGTTTTTATTAATGAGTTTAAGTCTTCCGCATTACTTTTGTTGATATTGTATTAAAATGTTAAGGTTTAGATTGGTTGGTTCGCTCACATAGGAGGGTGAATGTGGGTGCCAGTCGCGTCCCCGATTTGGGTCGTGACATTGTCACAATCTCAAACTCAGAAATCGAAGGGGAAAAATTTAAAGAGGCAAAAGAAACATGCAAGAGAGGAAAGGAAAAGAAGTTGTAACATCGTCAGAATTCGATTCTGACTTTGTTGATGTAGTAAGAAATACAAATCGAAAAAATCAAAAGGCATTGAAATTGATCGTTCACAATGAGTCTTCAAAAAAAAAGATGCAGAGTTTCAAGAAAAAATAAAACAAAAAAAGATGATGAGGTTAGTAAAAGTTTATTTCAAAATTGAATTTACAATGTGTTATTTTAGTGTTATTATTTTTTTATATTATTTATCAATAGTGTACTGCATGAATTTTGTATGATTTATATATCAATTGTGTATTATTTTATTTTTTCAAAAGTTGCAGATTTTTTTTTGAAATCGAATATGTAATTTATTATTCTATGAATTGTATATAAATTATGTATGAATTATGACATATAGTTGTATAATTTGAAATTGAACTGTGACATTTAGTTGTATGAATTCTGTATGAACTATAGCCTATAGGTGTATGAATTGTGTATGAAACTGATATAAAGTTGTATGCATTGTGGATGAAACTGTGGCATTAAATATTGTATTTTTTTTGTTTGAATACTGTATGAAGTTTTTGTATGATTTATGTATGAAATGATTTGTGGTTGTAACGACCTGTTAGTCGTTTTGAGCAGTAGAGCTTATTTCTGGTAATAACTGTCTGGGTCAACGGATCCCACGACGGACCGTCATGGGCACGACGGACCGTCGAGGGGGTCTCGTCCCAAAACACTTAGATTCTGAAAATTTGGGTACTGAGATCGACTCTCTGAACTTCACGACGGAATGGCAGGACGGACCGTTGTTGGCACGACGGACCGTCACAAATCTTTCCACAGAATTAACTCTCTGAACTTTGTGACGGACCTGCAGTACGGACCGTCACAGTCATGACGGACCGTCACAGGCTACGTAACCCTGACTGGGTCGGATTTCTGTTAAAAGTTTTTAAGGGGCATTTTGGACTATTCATGCTTATAATTATAAAGTTACTTGGTTAATGTTAATAATTCAATTACTTGGGGGTTAAAGGAGATAACCTTGAAGTAAATAGTGGGTTACTTTTATCATCTTTTATACTTAATTATATGATAATTGGGGTAAAAGAAAAAGAGTTTGAATAAGGAAAAATAGAAAGAACAGAGAGAAGAGGGAGAACGAACGAGAGAGAAAGAACGAAGAGGAAATCAAAAAGCATTGGGAAGTAGATTGATTGATCACGAATTCTTCGGTGGAGGTAGGTTATGGTTTATGCTATTTCCTAGTAAACTCTTAATAGCGAATGATATGTATTGGGTAGTATATGCTTAATTGTGTGCTTGCATGATGTGATTATGTAATTGTAATGGATTGGAAAGATGAGGCTGTGAATCTTAAACCTTAAATCCACTCTGTTAATGATGATGCCTTGGTATAAAAGAAGGCTTGATGAACTAAAAGAATGAGGTTAATGGATCGGGTGTCACGTTCCGACACCAGGATAGTAGTAGGGGATCGCAGTGTCACGTTCCGACACCAGGATAGTAGTAGGGGATCGGAGTGTCACGTTCCGACACCAGGATGATATAGGGGATCGGAGTGTCACGTTCCGACACCAGGATAGTAGTAGGGGATCGGAGTGTCACGTTCCGACACCAGGATAATAAAGGGAATCAATCTTGAATTATGTTAATATACTCAAATTTAAAGAACCTATTTCCCAAATGAGTATGGTGTGGAGGCTTGAGTCCTCATAGATGTGCTTGGGTTGTGGCCAATGGTTATGGTACTTGTTGTTGTTACCTGTTGAGTACGGTAGTCGATTTTATGTTATTATCTGATATATATTGCTTTCTATTTTGAGTTGGCCGATGATACCTACTCAGTACTTATGCCTTGTACTGACCCCTACTTGTATTTGTTTTTCTTGTTATTTGTGGAGTGCAGCAAACGTGCCAACAACTTCGACTCGTCCGCAACTCTAGCCAGACTTCAGCATAATCAGATTTCAGGGTGAGCTATTATTCCTAGCTCAGACTGGATTCTTTCCTTCACGTCTTGATGTCTTGAAGTTCGGACATGGACCATCTCTTTTACTTATTTTAGCTTCTTAGATACTCTTAGATTTAGTAATTTGAGGATAGATGTTCTTGTGGTGATGACTTCCAGATTTAGCTAGCTACTACCGTCGATTTGTCAAGGGATTTTCCTCCGTTGTTTCCCAACTGACAAATTTGACTAAGCAGAGTGTTCCATTTGTATGGTCGGACGAGTGTGAAGAAAGCTTTCAGAAACTCAAGACCTTGTTGACTACTGCACCAATTCTTACCCTGCCAGTGGAAGGTAAGAATTTCATTGTTTATTGTGATGCATCCTATTCTGGTTTGGGTGCAGTGCTAATGCAAGAGAAGAGTATGAAACTGATATAAAGTTGTATGCATTATGGATGAAACTGTGGCATTAAATATTGTATTTTTTTTGTTTGAATACTGTATGAAGTTTTTGTATGATTTATGTATGAAATGATTTATGGTTGTAACGACCTGTGTAGTCGTTTTGAGCAGTAGAGTTTATTTCTGGTAATAACTGTCTGGATCGACGAATCCCATGACGGACCGTCATGGTCACGACGGATCGTCGAGGGGGTCTCGTTCCAAAACACTTAGATTCTGAAAATTTGGGTACTGAGATTGACTCTCTGAACTTCACGACGGAATGGCAGGACGGACCGTCGTTGGCACGACGGACCGTCACAAATCTTTCCACAGAATTAACTCTCTGAACTTCGCGACGGAAGAGCAGCACGGACCGTCGTAGGCACGACGGACCGTCACAGAGCTCTTTAATGAATTCGACTCTCTGAACTCTGTGACGACCCTGCAGTACGGACCGTCACAGTCATGACGGACCGCCACAGGCTGCGTAACCCTGACTGGGTCGGATTTCTGTTAAAAGTTTTTAAGGGGCGTTTGGACTATTCATGCTTATAATTATAAAGTTAGTGGGTTAATGTTAATAATTCAATTACTTGGGGGTTAAATGAGATAACCTTGAGATAAATAGTGTGTTACTTTTATCATCTTTTATACTTAATTATATGATAATTAGGGTAAAAGAAAAAGAGTTTGAATAAGGTAAAATAGAATGAACAGAAAAGAAGAGAGAAACGAGCGAGAGAAAGAGAAGAACGCAGAGGAAAGCAAAGGTTTTGGGAAGATAGCTTGCTTGATCACGATTCTTCGGTGGAGGTAGGTTATGGTTTATGCTATTCCTAGTAAACTCTTAATAGCGAATGATATGTATTGGGTAGTATTGTAAAGTCTTCTATATGCTTAATTGTGTGCTTGCAAGATGTGATTATGTATTTGTTTTTCTTGTTATTTGTGGAGTGCAGCAAATGTGCCAACAACTTCGACTCGTCCGCAACTCTAGCCAGACTTCAACATAATCAGATTTCAGGGTGAGCTATCATTCCTAGCTCGGACTGGATTCTTTCCTTCGGTCTTGATGTCTTGAAGTTCGGACATGGACCATCTCTTTTACTTATTTTAGCTTCTTAGATACTCTTAGATTTAGTAATTTGAGGATAGATGTTCTTGTGGTGATGACTTCCAGATTTTGGGGATAGTAATTGATAAATTTTAGAAGCTATTTAATTGATTCCGTTAATGAGTTTTAAGTCTTCCGCATTATATTTTGTTCGTTATGGTTGAAATATTGGTGAATGTTGGGGTTTAGAATTGTTGGTTCGCTCACATAGTAGGATAAGTGTGGGTGCCACTCGCGGCTCGTTTTGGGTCGTGACAATTCTTCTCATAGCTAGTTAAAATGTCATAAAAAGAAAAAAATTCAACAATTATATACCTTGAACAAATTACATAATAATTTAAGGGTACAATTGGAAAGGAGACATTTAAAGAATTCGAATACAAACACAAGTTGGGATTGGAAACAATGAACCAAACACTTGATAAAAGTAAACTCTGCAATATTAATCCCTGTATAGCTAATCCCTGCATTACTAATCTATGTATTATTAATTCATGTGTCATTCATTTTTGTACGAAACGACTACATTTGGTAGCATGTATTTATTTGTTAAAGGCATAATACGTAAACATGCCCTTTTACCTTGGTTTCGCTTCACATTTATGCCCTTCAACTTTGGATGTGCACAAGTAGACACTTAAACTTGAATAAAGTTGAACAAATAGACACACATGTCATTTTTTGTCCTACGAGGTGTCCTACATGTACTGTGCCATGTAGGATTCATGTGTTTATTTATTTAAAAGTTGGATAGTTAAAGTGCTTATTTGTGCATTATGAAAGTTGGAGGTCAAAGTTAAAATTTGAAGTCAATTTTTGAGTCTAATATATATATTATGTCTTTGTTAAATGGATTGGACAGTATTATGTATTGTTATGGACATTAAGTGCTAACAATAGTTTAAATATCCATTTGTTTTTATCATCAGCATGGCTTGAGTCTTTGTAATTTGTACTCCTTATTTAGATCTGCATTGTTTAAATTCAATCTAGCCACTTGCCATATATTAGTATAAAAGTTGCTATGATTTGTCTTTGGTATATTGTTGCCCAATTATTTTTGGACGCAAATTGTTATTATCATTTTGTTGCATGTTATCACTCCGAGTCTATTTTGGACTCCATCCTTGCATATCATCGAGCTGTTTCGAATTAGCCTCTGTTCTATTTGGATTGTTGGAAGCTGAAACATAGAACGGAAAGCTGAAACACAACCTCCAAAAGCCCAAAAACAGGTTGTATACCTGTTATATGCAGAAATATACACTGATATACAACACTTGTGTACATCATATACTAGGCCCAAATTCGTAATACAGGAGTACAAGGATGAAACTACGGTATGTCAGTGTTGGGGGCTCCTAATATAGGTTGTGTATTAACATATATGGTTTCAGATGTTGTATGAACGTTTATACAATGGTATACGCTGAATGTATACTCAAATTCTCTAAAGCAACAATGGGCCAAGGCCTTAAGGAAAGTCCAGCAGCTGGATTTTGATTTAAATATGCCAAACTCATGCTTTGGGCCTAATTTAAGTATTAGGACAGGATTCGGGCCGATCAGATTTGGAATGGGAAAATTATATGGAATGGCAAACATTCCTAAGTAATTATATAATAGGAGTATAGTTTAATTTATTTACTTTCTATAATTATAGTTTTTTTTTTTGCTATAATTAATGGGGTCCACCACCTATTATATAACCAATAGTATAAAAACCTTTTTTTTTTTAATTTTGTATATAATTTTACACAAAACAATATTATCTCATCTATTCATATTCCACATTTTTCTCCTACAATTAATACTTCTATCCGATTTAAATTTCAAATTGTCCAAAATTCAATTACTTCCTCCCGAAGTTGAATTCAATTTTCGTAGGTACTCCTAAATTTCAGTCGTTTTCCTTTTTTTTTTTTTTTCTTATTCAACAATTGTATATGTATTGTGTTTCTTATGTTTTTTTCATATTTTTTTGATGAAATAATCGATTTTTTTTTCTTATTAGATCTCAAATTAGTCACAGAATGAATGAATCATCTTCATCTATGAGGATTACCAGAGGTATTCCATTGCATGTCAATTTTGTTGACAATTTACCATCGTTTTCAATGGGTTTAACTCAAGATTTTGGGGTTGATGTAGGGTCTATGGTAAAATCAAAACAAGTTCAACATAAACAAACAATGGAAGAATTGAGATCAAAGAAAAAATATGACCTTACGGCAGTTCAAGAAGTTATTAACAATGCTAAAGCTAGAGGCATTAAAATTGTACAAGAAAGAAGAAAGAGGAAAGCAGTAAACATTGATTCAGAGGAAAATGCATGTGAAGTTGACGGATCTGAAGAACATCATAATCATGAGGTAGTGGCTTAAAACACAAATTTTAATACAGTTTTTTTGTTACTTAGATGTCAATATACAAAAAATTATTGTTTAAGTTAATTTTGTATTCACGTAATTGTATATAGTATATTGCATGTTTAGTACACACATGTTTTAGTATCTATTTGTATATGTGTCTGTAGATTTGATTACTTTATACATACTTTAAGTTATGTATAATGAATAATATACTAAGTCTAATAGTGGTAGTAGCAGATTGTATATTAAAGGCTCATTATTATTTTTGTTGTATATATATACAAAAAGTAATTGGACTTAGTTATACAGATGAAAAAATTCATATATGATTATAATTTGTATATTTTATTTGTTATATACAAATTATTGAAGTTAGTATATATTAAGTTTATATACATATACAAAAATTATAATTTGTATATTTAGTAGTGATATACAAATTATTGAAGTTAGTATATATTAAGTTAAAATATTATTGGAGTATATACAAAGTCATTTAGACAGTTGTATATATTGTCATGTTTAACTACTATATTCATGTACACATATTAATATACAAAAAAGGTAAGTTTGTAGACATATACAAAAATTAATTTGTACATGACTTCTTTTAAAATTGTCTGTTTTTGTATATATCATACAATCAAATTACTGAATTGATTTACACTGATATTCTTTTTAATATACAAATACTACATCAAAAAAAAGTATATAATTGTATCAAAAGCAAAACACTTACTTTATGGCTATATACAATTATCACCAACGATTACCTGTATTTGCTTACACTGATCTTCTTTATAATATACAAATACTACATCAACAAAAAGTATATAATTGTATAGTACGAAATTTCTGCTTAAAATAATCATATTTTGAAGCCAGTTTTTCAAAAAATAAATAAATTATGACACCACAATAACGAACGCACATAAATCAAAATTTGTAAATCCAAAAGAACATTGTATAATTATTGCAATAATAAACATGAATTTTTCATCCAATGAACAATACCTGAATTCGATTACAAAGAAAAAATAAAAAAAAAATTGATGAATTGTTGTTTCATAAACAGCAAAAACAAGTTTATCTTTTGTTTCAATTGTTGTATAATTCTTATTTTTTTTGAATTTTTTTTTGAATTTGAACGTTTACCTTAAAAAAAGGACGTTTACCTTAAATTATATATCTATATTTATTGTTAGCATATTTAACGCTTCAGTTACAAATCACTTTTTAAAATAAAATTGTAGAAATAAAAAATAAAAGAAACCTTGTATACAAAATTAAAGATACCTAAAATAACTAAACTATACTCATAGAATATAATTAGGTAAACTATACCCATATAATGTTATTTAATCAAATTAGTTTGTCATATATGAAATTTTCCCATTTGGAATTTGGGCAAATGGTCCAAGTTCAATATTTGTTCCTTTATTTTGCTTATTTATTTAGTAAAAATTAGGTATATAGCATGTTTTATAATAATATTCTCAATCTATAGCATTAGAGTTTGTCTTTCAATGTATAACATTTAATATAGCAAGTTATAGATTATTATTAAAAATTTAAATTTAAATTTTAAATAATTTTAAATAATTAATAAAAAAAGGACCAATTTTGAATTGGAAAATAACATCTTTTTTATTTAAACTAAATACATTTAATAGAAAGATAATTGATTAGCACATTTTAAGGAAATTTAAAAAATTTGATTATATCTAGTTACCTTAAAACATCCAAATTAGTTGAAAATCAAATTAAGTTGTGATTTATTTCCTTAAAACGCTCTAATAAATTGATATTTTTGTAAAATCTATTTTTTTCTCGCGTTTCTCTCAATTTTTTCATCAGATTTCATTTCATTTTTTTTTTGTATTGATTGAATATATTTTGCTGTTGAAAAAACGTGATTTGCTGTGATGGACAACATTTTATCTATATTAATTAAACATGGTGGAAGGTGAAATTCATGAGTTTGATATTTGTTACATTTTGTTGGTTTGTGTTTTGTGGTTTAATCAATATGCATAATATTACATATTTTGTATGAAACAGGGTTTTAGTATAAATCATATTTTAAAAAAAAGCACGTAACTATATGGATGTTTAAGTTATAATAAAATTGAAGATTCCGATATGTTATGTTTTTAAAGTACAAAGTTTGTTGTGAATAACAACTTATGTGTATGACATGATGTATTTTTTTAAATAATTGTGTATGAATTGTATGTGAATTATGTATCATGTTAGTATTTATTATATTTTGAATATATGTTACTGTTTGAAAAACGAAGGTAAATTATGTATGAAATATTTCCAATATGTGTATGAAATTTGTATTTATCTTTTGGAGATATTCTGTTTGTGAATGAATTATGTATTATGTTAGTATTTAATATATTTTGAATATATGTTACTGTTTGGTAAACGAAGATAAATTCTTTATGAAATGTTTACAATATGTGTATGAAATTTGTATTTGTTTTTTGTAGATATTCTGTTTGTGAAAAAAATATAGATTTGACATGTGATGATGAAATGTATATTAATTGTGTATGAAATGGGTATGAATTTATGTTTTTATGTGTATGATCTAGCTTTTCAAAGTAATTTTTGTATGGTATATTTTTTTTGAAAGGTATAATAAGTATGTATGAATGGTGTATAAATATTTTGCAATTAATATGTATTATGTTGTACTAACTTTTATTTTAATGTTGTGAAACAATAAATATGTCAATTTTCAGATGGAGGGAGATTTCAACATTATGAAATACCATGTGGTCATGTAATCGCAGTTCTTAGATACAGAAAGTTGCATGACAGATTTCTGTTCTGCTTTTTATAGCCTTAATAATTTCAAAGATGCATATGTCATTTTTTTGAACCTATCCTATGCGAGAGTACATGGAATATACCAGTTATATTTCAGATCCTAAAATGATGTCACCTGGTCCAAAGAGAACAGCGGAAAGACCAAAACTTGAACGATGTAAGAGTTTGCTGACGTGAAATTCAAAAGGTCAAAAAGCACTTGCAGTAGATGTCGTCAAGTCGGACACAACAGAAAGACATGTTCAAATTATCGAGTGCTTAAAAAATGATTTCTTATGTTTATGTTGTTTTGACTGTTAGACACAATTTTTTTATGTATGTATTGCATTTTGGTATCACTAACAAAGAAACACACTATTTATAAATGTGAACTAATATATGAATACTACTAAAAGATAAATTTCATAAAAAATTCATACAAAAATAAAATAAAATAAATCATACATCAATTAACATCTATTAATTATGGCATACGTAATTCATACAAGTTTCATACATAATGATAAAATACTTTCAACAAATTTTGGTATATGAATGTATTGTTAAATTATTTCATACAAAGTTGCAATATATTTCAAAAATTATACATACATAGTTGATACATATTTATCCAAAGGTGGCAATATATGTGTATAAAAAAATATATGATATTCATCAACTCGAAATATAAGATAGTAAAAATGTGAACTAATGTACACAATTATTATTCATATTTCATACAAAGTTTCATACAGAATGATAAAATATTTTCAACAAGTTTTGGTACATGAATGAATTGTTAAATTATTTCATACAAAGTTGCAATATATTTCAAACAATATGCATACATAGTTGATACATATTTATACAAAAGTGATAATATATGTGTATCAAAAAATATATGACATTTTTCTTTTCCTTTCTCTCTATTTTATTAATATTGTACTTATTTAAAATTCAAATCAACATCAGATTTCAATTATCTATATAACTAAAATAAATTATTGTAGTTATATTATATAAATAGTATTTTTAAAAACAAAACAGTTATTTTGAAAAGCAAAATTACAAACTCCATATATTTTTAAAAAATGGTATTTTTTAAAAGTAAAAATTAAAAAGAAATAGATTTGCAAAAAAAAAAGTAAAAGAAAAACAAAGACATGTTAATGTTTTTACTTTTTAAATTTTGATTTACGGAACTAGTTACAGTAACGCCTAAAATATGGGTAACTAATTAAAATAGAATTATTTTTTAACAATTTAAAATAGGGTATTTTTTTTTTAAAAAAAACAATGACAACTGACAAAACTAACTAAGAAAAAATAGTTTTTCTTTAAGTTTTTTTTTTTTTTTTTAATTTGAATTGATCTTTTCTTTAATAACTGGGTTTTATTGAGTTAGATCAGGCGTGATGGAAGAGATGATGAGTGAGGCATGTTTTAGGATTGATGTATGAAGGGTAATAGCAATGGTGATCAGTCAGGGGATTTAGGGGAGATGAGGATTTAGGCGTATTGGGGAAGATGACGTGTATTGGGGAAGATGTCGTGTATTGGGTGAGATGGGAGTGAGTAGTTATTGGACAACGCTAAAGTAGAGATTTAATTAAAATCAAATCCTTATTATTTAGTTTTTGTTTTAAAAAGGTAACTATATAATGTGAAATTTAATTAATAATAATAATTTATTATTTATTTTAAAAACTATAAAAGCTAACTGTATAAATAATCAGTTAAAGTTTAAAGAGTTTGATTTAAAAGAGGTAACTGAAAAAATAAAAGTAAATATTTAAACATATTAATTATTATTATTTAAATAATTACTTATAATTTATTTTTAATTAATATACTTTTAATTGATATGCTATAACTCGATAATAACCTGGTGTAAGTAGTTTATTTTTATAAAGTATGTTTAAAACTTGATATATATAATCTTAAATGTGTATGTGGTGTTTTTTTATTTTTTTATTTCTTGTATGAACTAACCTTTTATTTGTGATTTGGTTTTCACTCAATTAATTCCCAAAAGATAGCCATGTCTTCTTTTATGCTCAGATTTTAAATATTTATATGTTTATTTATTATATAATTTTATTTTATTTTTGTTATCTTGCAAGGTATGGATGATTTACTTTTTTTAAAAAAAAAATTCTTTCAGTTTATTTCCCTTCTCTTCAAAAGTGAGTTTTCATTAATAAGTTATTATTTATTTAGTTTTCAAATTAATTAAATTTTTAGTCAAATTGCTGGTTAATCGAAAGTTAGCGAACATTCCGTGGACCTAGTACCTTCTCAAAATATACATTAAACTTCGAACCCTTTTATTTTTTAATTGATTTTATCTGTTTAAGTGTTTTGAAAACCTTAAGATCTTTCTTGATTTTTACTAAAAAAATAATTAGTGACTATATTCTTTTGGAAATTCGATTACTCGATTTTTCAAAAATCTGGTTATTTTTTTTTCCGAGTAAAACAGGGATGAATGTCGTCAGAGCTATGGTACCGAAGCTTCACATTCCGGACTGGTCTCGACTTGGCGAAGGTCTGTTAGCTGATCATTTATTTACTGATCAACTCAAAAATTAATATCTTCTCCATATTTCTAAATTCAATTTCTCGAGATAGGGAGCTCCAATTTGGATGTTTTTAGTTTTGTTGTGGAGGATTTCCGTAGGGTACCATTGGGGCAGTGCATGGGGATCGTAT
Organism: Solanum peruvianum; assembly: GCA_027705065.1. Classification (NCBI taxonomy): domain Eukaryota; kingdom Viridiplantae; phylum Streptophyta; class Magnoliopsida; order Solanales; family Solanaceae; genus Solanum; species Solanum peruvianum. The sequence goes on from JAKWJD010001763.1 coordinate 54,918,878, forward strand.
TGAAAGTAGTTTCTGGTACCGAAAGGCTGGCCAAGCTCTATTAATGGTGTTTTTTGTGTCGGATTATTCCATGTTGTGATTTCAAACTTTCTGAGCCTCGAATTGTATCCAATTTTGAGACATAGACTCTGTAAGTTAATTAAGACCTGTTGGCATAGTTAATTTTGAGATCTTCGTCATGGGTTTCATACTCTCATTTTGACTCTATTTTTGGTATATCTCTAATTATTTTAATTTTTAGTGCTTAAACGCACGTTTTGATGTCATGACCAATATGATAGTGTGACGGTGATCACAGGTGTTTCGGAAAATAGAAGCCCTAGTTAAACGAATTAAAAATGTACGTGATCAGCTTCGAGGTAGGCTATGATCTACTTTTTCTTGATTGTTCTCTTTTAAGATAATGTTTATTATGACTCACATGTAATATAAGATTATATTTGTCAGGCTTAGGACTTATTCCCTTTTGTTCCATTTTCTTGAATTTTGTACGAACTTTCAGCTGGCCTTGGGTGGCGAGCTTGTACGTAGCTTAGGTTAGTAGCGGCTTGGTGTTGGCCTAGTTAACATAGTTATCCTCCTTAAAATTGATATTCCGGTCTTAGTTTAGTTTGTGAGTAAAATGTTTTATAATGTGTTCTAGCGATCCTTTTAGTTGTTTGGTTCTTGTAGTGCTTGTTATGGTTTTGGTATCCTTTGAGCCTTAGTTTCTTTTGTACTCGTAGGTCGTCTTTAAATAGTGAAGTATCTCCACGTTGATTTGTTGAAACTCTTTATTTCCTTCATTTTTATAAGTGTCTGTGAGCCTTTATATTGTTACTTTCTAGGATGCTGGCATTGTTATGGAATCGTAGAAACTAGAAAGAGGAAAAATAAGAAAGAATGAGTGATAACTTTTTGAATTGATTCTTGCATTTATTCAAATAGAATAGTACATCCCTATATACAAATAATTAAAGAGAATCCTACTTAAAGTATAATCCTTCTTAAAGGAGAATCCTTCTAGATATTGAACTAAAATTAAATCAAATATTTTGCAATTAATTTAAACCCTAGACTTGAAAGAAAATTAATACTATAAATTATTTTTAGACTAAAAAGAAAAAGTAAAGATTCTATCAAATTTCAACAGTCCCCCTCAAACTCAAGTTGGTAGATCTAAGTTGAGTTTAAACACTTAATTATTCTTCAAAAATATCTTCTAATAAAATTCATCCTCACATTCTTCTTGTACTAATAATATTTGTGATTTAACTTGACTGTCTTTGAATTTGCACACTTTTGTAACATGACATGTTTTGTTTGCAACTTTCACACACACACACACACACACACACACACATATATATATATATATATATGGTTCCAAGGTTGTACCAAATGATTGCTTTTGAGTATTAAATCTCAAGATAAGGATATGTTTGTCATTTTTCTCAACTTTGTACTACCATTTAAAGATGTGTCTTTTACTTTTGTTGCCAACACAATTTATAAGTTATGTGACATTATTTCTGCCATTTCAAAATACATGTTCTTTCTCATTTGGATTTCATCAAATTTGAGGTTAGCTGCTCTTTCAATTTTAGGCAATTCTTCTTATTTTGTTCTTTTATATTTTCATTATGATAAATGATATCAATTGTTTTACATGGGTTTGATAAACAAATTTTGCTCCTAAATATTATCCATTTCCCCTTTGATGTAGGATTCTTGATTCTTATTAAATTGATTTTTTATATAGAAAGGTTAGAGAGCAATTGTATGAGCATTACAAATTTTTGGATTCATCTGCTGGTAAGTTCGATTTTTAATTTTATCTGCTTCTTCATTTAGGGATTTTATGCATTTATTTTTATGGCCTTCACATTCTAGTCGTGGCTACTTAAAATTAAAGTGCCTATTTTAAATTTCTTCAAAATTTTGTAATTATTTTTGGCTTCGCAATGATGTTTGTGTAAAATAAATTTGGCTTTAATTTGTGTCTAATGTCAACTCTTAATTCGAATATAACTCTTCTCCTTCCAATCTGTCTTTGCTTATTATTTGTTTGCTGGTCATTGTGAATATTGTTCTCGAGTGTGTTTAACTTCCTTCACTTTTGTATGTGACGCTCTTCCACTTCTTTTATTTATTGTGTAAAGACAATGACTATTTGTAGCTATATATTACTTTGACACCAAAGTAGAGTTTGATAAATTCTTAGTTTCTTCATTAATATATGAAATTAGAAGGATTTTTAATCATCTGCTGTCTAATCTGCATATCAGGGCAGATAATATATTTTTTTGAAACTTAACATGTCTCTATTTCAATTGAAATGGCATAATTGTAGTAGGAGAAAATGAACTTACTTGGTATTATTACTTATGGTATATACATAATCCCAAATTAAGTTATAAGCTATTGATCTATCGACCTTTGCATCTAGAATGTTAATTACTTGCATCCTCAATTAACTTTGGAAACTATTAACCACCAAACAACTTAGTTCTCTTATTATTGTTCTACTAAATACATGTACTATGTCTAACCTTTTAAGATTTACATGAGGTAGACACACATTTCAGCATGATAACAAAATTGATAGAAAATTTGTTCAATCTATTCTGACTTATTTATGTATAAATATATTATAGTGTTGAATTACTTTTCAAATTATTCAGAATGTTTGAAGTTGTAGTGTAAATAAAGCATTATTGATATACCTTGTATCCATCTTATACAATCTTACCCTCTCATTTGTTTGTTTGCAGAAAGTTTCTAAAAATATAAATAAGCCCGTTATTTATAAACTGCCCATGTGTTTTGTCAATTAGAACTCACACAACTACAAAGAAAACATGAAGAACCAATTGATTGCGAACAGCTTAGCAGCTGCCTCCATTATTTTAACTCTCTCATTTTGATACTACTGCATTGTGAATGTATATGTACATACCAACAATTCAAACAATCTGCTTACCTAGATAGTACATTATCCTTTGTTACCTATTAAATAAATTTTTTCGACTTGTAAATTTGCATCGCGCTAAAGTCATATGAAAATATTGGGCTGTGCGCGCACGGACAACCAATATATATATATATATATATATATATATATATATATATATATATAATATATATATACACAACACACACACACAAAGTTTTTTTCGAGATCACGGCACCCCACAGAAACCCATAGATTCGCCTCTGGGCATGACATTTATTAGGAGAGAGGTTTATATTTTAAAAGAATAAAAATAAATAGCTAGTTATTATTATATAGTACGACTCCTTTCACAACCAATAACTCTTTCCCTTCCCATTAATTATTTCCCCTCAACAAAAAAGATGGTCCTTCTATCACTTACTAGATATGAAAAGTCCTGTTAACTGGCCCAATATTACAAGCTTTCAAAATTAATGTTGCCAAGGAGGTTCAAATCGGTGTTGCCAATGTGGCAGATTACCTACTTTGCCAACCATTTTATTTAGTGGGTGGCAAAGAAAATGTATATTATTTTCTTAAACATGTATACATATTTTCTGAGATAACGGCAGCCCACAGACACCCATAGATGCACAGCTGGGCATGAAATTTCATTAGGAGTGAAGTTTATATTTTAAAAAATAAAAATAAATCGGTAATATTGTGATCCTTAGAAAACAAAAGTGATAACAAAATTAATTTTCAAAAATGAATATTCGCGTATAGGATTTGCTGTAGGTAGTCCTAAATCTGTAACAAAAAATGAATATTCGCGTATAACCTTTGCTATAGCTAGTCCTAAATATGTCATTTTTGCTTTAATTGCTTATTTGCTTGTCAATTCCTATACATGATATGTGATATGTTATCTCACTCTAGTCTCTAAAAAGAAATGAAATAATTATTTCGTTCTCCATAAAGTACAAAAATATTAGAGCAATGCAGTGAAACAAGATAGGTTTAAAAACATGGCTTATATTCATTTAGAGCTCATTATTTACATCTAGATAAACACATGACAGTATGCTTTCTCTTCCAATTTATGAACAAACAGTCAATCAACAACAAGAGGTGCATCAAGAAAAAGTGCATAAATATGTTTCTGCTTCAAATGGACTAAACATTTGTTGTATTAAAAATACATATATTTAGGGTCAACAAAAATACTGATAATATTCAACAACAAAAAACTCAAGATATGAGCACCAAACTAATTGTCAATAGATTGGAGAGCATCGATAGACAAGTTAGCTTGTTCCTCAATTACTTGTATTTCAACAAATACTGTTGGGCCTTAACAATCTTCAGACATTCTTATTTCTCCAACATTTCTTTCCTATCTTTTTTCTTAACTAATTGATCTGCATTTCTTCTAAACAAATCCTCCCAATCAGCAGCATTATCTCCACCCAAAATAAAATGTTCATCAGTAATGCTCATATGCCTCACTTGATAGAGGATCGGGTGCCACGTTCCGGTACCAGGATAGAATGAGGATCGGAGTGTCACGTTCCGACACCAGGATATAATTATGGATCGGGGTGCACGTTCGGTACCAGGATAGAATGAGGATCGGAGTGTCACGTTCCGACACCAGGATAAAATTATGGATCGGGTGCCACGTTCCGGTACCAGGATAGAATGAGGATCGGAGTGCCACGTTCCGGCACCAGGATAGAATATGGATCGGAGTGTCACGTTCCGACACCAGGATAGTATATGGAGCAGAGTGTCACGTACCGACACAAGGGGAAGAAAGATAATGAATCTTGAAAAATAATGAATATACTCAATCTAATGAACCCAATTCCCAATGAGTATGGTATTGAGGCTTGAGTCCTCATGTGTGAACTTAGTGGAAATTGTTAATGATATAGTACTTGTGTTGCTACATGTTGAGTTTATAGTTGATTTATGATATACTTGATATATATTATCTCTATTTTGAGTTGGCCGATGATATCTACTCAGTACTTGTGGTTGTACTGACCCCCTACTTTTATGTTTTCTTCTTTGTTATTTGTGTAATGCAGCAAACGTTCCGTCAACTTCAATCAACAGTAGATCTAGCCAGTCTTCACTCCATCGGAAATTCAGGGTGAGCTAACGCGTCTAGCTTGGACTGGATCTTCTTCTTCAAGTCTTGATGCCTTGACTTCCGGCATGGACTAGCTTTTAGTTGTTTTGGTTTCCTAGACATTTTTAGTTTAGAAATTTGATCATAGATGTTCTTGTGATGATGACTTCCAGATTTTGGGGATAATAATAATAGTTTTTGAATTGTTTTTATTAATGAGTTTATGTCTTCCGCATTATTTTCTGTTGATATACATTGAAATGTTAAGGGTTAGATTGGTTGGTTCGCTCACATAGGAGGGTAAATGTGGGTGCTAGTCGCGGCTCGGTTTTGAGTCGTGACAAACTTGGTATCAGAGCATTAGGTTCATTGGTCTCATCACATAAGAACGAGTCTAGTAGAGTCTTAAGGAACGGTAGGGGGACGCCTTTACTTTTATTTGAGAGGCTATAAGACTTTAGGAAAATTCCATTCTTTCATTCTTCTTTCGTGCTACTACTTGAGTCCAATTGGTATCTAGGTGATACAAATTGGTATCTGACCATCTTCATTCTATTTCGCAGATGGTTAGAACTAGAGCAACGACGCACAGCAGCAGCAAAACGGAAAGACAAGAAACGACTGAGCCAGCCACTGGGGCTGTAGCTCGAGGAAGAGCAGCGGCAAGAGGCCGTGGAAGAGGTCGTGGGAGGACGTCCTCTAAAGGAAGAGGACGAGCCCCTAGCCCATCTGATACTAGGGCGGTGACTCCTCCACCGACCGAGGAGGTGATAAGAGAGGGTGAGGAAGGGGAGAATGAACAAGTGCAAAATGAGGAATGCCACCCCCCAACCTACCCCAGAGATGATCAACCAGGTACTTGCTTATCTTAGCGGGTTATCCGATCAGGGTCAGGCACCTCCAGTGGTTTCTGCACCAACACCTCCGGTTTCAGAGATACGACATGCGGCTACTATGGCTCCCCGGATGGATGCATCATTGGGAATAGGCACATTCCACGTCTGACTACTGCGCCTATTATGACAAATGATCAGCATGAACTTTCAGTAAGTTCTTGAAATTGAAACCTCCAGTCTTTAAGGGCGCAGAATCAGAGGATGCCTACGATTTTCTGATTGATTGTCATGAGCTACTACACAAGATGGGTATAGTAGAACGGTTTTGGCGTTGAGTTCGTGAGCTATCAGTTTCAAGAAACGCCAAAATGTGGTGGCGGTCACATGTTGAGTGTCAACCAACAGAGGCACCACCTATGACTTGGGAATCATTCTCTAGCTTGTTTATGGAGAAGTATATCCCCCGGACTTTGAGAGACAGAAAAAGGGATGAATTCTTGAGTCTAGAGCAAGGTAGAATGACGGTTAATGCATACGAGGATAAATTTCGCGCACTATCTAGATATGCCACCAACTTTGTTTCAGTCCACAAGAACGGATTCGCCGTTTCGTGAAGGGGTTTAGGTCAGAGTTGCGGATTTCAGCCTTACAGGTAGCGGCTACGGCGAAATCCTTCCAAGAGGTGGTAGACTTTGTGATAGAGGTGGAAGGAGTGAAGCCAGATGACTTCGCCACAACATCGACATCAAAGAGGTTTCGAAAGGGAGGTGAGTTCAACGGTTCGTATACTAGAGGACAGAGTTCTGGAGCCTACTCAGTTCGACCAATTCAGTCTTCACTACAGACTGTAGTTGGGGGTCCACCTCAGACCGGTCAACATTTCTCTGAAGGGCCGATGCGTGAACCCAGAGAATGTTATGGATGTGGGGAGATTGGACACATTAAGAGGTATTGTCCAAACCAGAGTTACAGAACCCCACTAGCTAGATGTAGAGGTGGTCATGGTAGAGGCCATTTTTCTGGAGGACGTGGTGGTCGAGGTAATGGTGGTCACCACAACGGCAGAGGTGATGGGCAAATTGGAGCCACTACGACACAACATGGTAGGGGCAACGGACAGACTGGTGATAGGGCCATTGTTACGCTTCCCTGGGAGATCCGAAGCGGAGGCGTCTGATGCTGTTATCACAGGTAATCTTTTGGTTTGTGATTGCATGGCATCTGTAATTATTGACCTGGCTCCACGTTTTCATATGTATATTCATCATTTGCTAATGGTCTAAATTACATTGTGAATTACTTGACACGCCTATTCGTGTTTCTACTCCGGTGGGTGAGTTGTGGTAGTGAAAAGGTATATAGGTCTTGTTTGGTGAATTTTGTGGGGAGCAACACTTATGTAGACTTGGTTATTAGAAATGGGTGACTTCGATGTAATTCTAGGTATGACTTGGCTTTCTCCGAATTTTGCGATCTTGGATTGTAATGCTAAAACGGTGACGTTAGCCAAGCCTGGGACAGATCCGTTAGTGTGGGAGGGTGACTACACTTCCAATCCGGTGCGTATTATCTCCTTTCTTCGTGCTAAGAAAATGGTTAGTAAAGGGTGTTTAGCTTTCTTGGCACATCTCAAGGACGACACTACCCAAGTACCTTCGATTGAGTCGGTTTCGGTAGTCTGTGAGTTTTTGGATGTGTTCCCTGCAGATCTTCCTGGTATGCCACCGGATAGGGATATCGACTTTTGCATTGATTTGGAACCGGGCATTCGCCCCATTTATATACCCCCTTATAGAATGGCTCCCGCGGAGTTAAGAGAGTTAAAGGCACAACTTCAAGAGTTGTTGAGCAAAGGCTTACTTAGACCAAGTGCATCTCCTTGGGGTGCTCCGATTTTGTTTGTGAAGAAGAAGGATGGGAGTTTTCGGATGTGCATAGTCTACCGGCAGTTGAACAAGGTAACTATTAAGAACAAGTATCCTCTTCCTCGCATTGATGACTTATTTGATCAACTACAAGGTGCTTGTGTCTTCTCGAAGATCGACTTGAGATCCGGTTATCATCAATTGAAAATACGGGCAACGGATGTGCCAAAGACCGCTTTTCGGACTAGGTATGGGCATTATGAATTCGTGTAGTGAGTCTTTTGGTCTTACAAATGCCCCCGCTGCTTTCATGAGCTTGATGAATGGGATTTTTAAGCCATATTTGGACCTCTTTGTGATCGTATTTATAGATGATATACTGGTATATTCTAAAAGTAAGGAGGAACATGAGGAGCATTTGAGGATTGTGTTGGAAATGTTGAGGGAGAAAAAGCTTTATGCCAAGTTCTCTAAGTGTGAGTTTTGGCTAGATGCAGTGTCCTTCTTGGGGCATGTAGTTTCTAAGGAGGGGGAGTGATGGTGGATCCTTCTAAGATTGAGACAGTGAAGAATTGGGTAAGACCACTAATGTGTTAGAAATACGGAGTTTTGTTGGGTTAGCTAGCTACTACCGCCGATTTGTCAAGGGATTCTCTTCTATTGCTTCCCAACTGACGAACTTGACTAAGCAAAATGTTCCATTTGTATGGTCGGATGAGTGTGAGGAAAGCTTTCAGAAACTCAAGACTTTGTTGACTACCGCGCCTATCCTTACCTTGCCCGTGGAAGGTAAGAACTTCATTGTTTATTGTGATGCATCCTATTCGGGGTTGGGTGCAGTGCTAATGCAAGAGAAGACGTGATTGCTTATGCTCAAGACAATTTAAAGTGCATGAACGTAACTATCCAACTCATGACTTGGAATTGGCCGCGGTAGTGTTTGCACTAAAGCAATGAAGGCATTATTTATATGGGGTTAAGTGTGAAATTATACGGATCATCGTAGTCTACAGTATGTCTTTACTCAGAAAGATTTGAACTTCAGACAAAGGAGATGGATGGAACTACTGAAGGACTACGACATCACTATTTTGTATCATCCGGGGAAGGCGAATGTTGTGGCAGATGCTTGAGTAGAAAGGCGGGAAGCATGGGAAGTCTAGCTCATTGCAAGCTTTAGACACCCATTGGCTAGAGAAGTGCAGATTTTGGCTAATGACCTCATGAGGTTAGAAGTAAATGAGAAGGGAGGATTGCTAGCTTGTGTAGAGGCGAGATCTTCTTTTCTTGACAAGATCAAGGGAAGAAGTTGATGATGAGAAGTTGATCCGGATTCGAGATAAAGTGTCGCAAGGAGGAGGCGCTAAAGAAGCAACAATCGATGAGGAAGGTGTTTTGAGGATAAGGGAAGGGTATGTGTACCCCGCATCGATGATTTGATCACACTATTCTTACAGAGGCTCATAGTTCCGGATATTCTATACATCCTGGTGCAACCAAGATGTATCGTGACCTAAAGCAACACTTCTGGTGGAGTAGAATGAAGCGAGATATTGTTGAGTTTTTTGCTAAATGTCCAAATTGTCAACAAGTAAAGTATGAACACCAGAGGCCCGAGGGAACACTTCAGAGAATGCCCATTCCTGAATGGAAGTGGGAGAGAATCGCAATGGACTTTGTGGTTGGTCTTCCAAAGACAATGGGTAAGTATGACTCCATTTGGGTAATTGTGGATAGGTTAACTAAGTCCGCTCATTTTATTCTGGTCAAGGTAACCTACAATGCAGAGAAGTTATCTAAAATCTACATCTCAGAAATTGTTCGACTGCATGGAGTTCCACTCTCCATTATATCAGATAGAGGTACGCAATTTACTTCTAAGTTTTGGAGAACTTTGCATGCTGAATTAGGTACTAGGTTAGACCTTAGTACTGTATTTCATCCTCAGACCGATGGTCAGTCTGAGCGAACGATTCAAGTGTTGGAGGATGCTTCGTGCATGTGTGATAGAATTGGTGGCCATTGGGATTAACTTCTTACCCTTAGCCGAATTTTCATACAATAATAGCTATAACTCAAGCATTGATATGGCCCCGTTTGAAGCATTGTATGGTAGGAGATGTAGGTCTCCCATTGGGTGGGTTGATGCATTTGAGGTTATACCTTGGGGTACTGATCTTTTGAGGGATTCACTAGAGAAAGTGAAGTCTATCCAAGAAAAGCTTCTAGCGGCGCAAAGTAGAAAAAAGGAGTATGCAGACCGAAAGGTTAGAGACTTGGAGTTCATGGAGGGTGAACAAGTCTTGTTGAAGGTTTCACCATGAAAGGGGTGATGCGGTTTGGCAAAAGAGGTAAGTAAGTCCAAGGTAATTGGACCTTTGAGGTACTAAAGCGAGTAGGGGAGGTGGCTTATGAATTAGCCTTACCTCCTGGGCTGTCCGGAGTGCATCCGGTATTTCATGTGTCCATGTTGAAAAGATACCATGGGGATGGAAACTACATCATCCGTTGGGATTCATTTGCTTGATGAGAATTTGACTTATGAGGAGGAACGGTTGCTATATTAGATAGAGAAGTTCGCAAGTTGAGGTCGAGAGAGATTGCATCCATCAAAGTTCAATGGAAGAATCGACCGGTTTTGAGAGGCTACTTGGAGAAGGAGGGCAGATATGCAAGCAAAATACTGTTTACAGAGTCAGGTACTCCTTTTCGCCATTGTTTTCTTCTTTTGATCGTTCGGGACGAACGATGGGTAAATTGGTATCTATTGTAATGACCTGTTTAGTCGTTTTAGCAGCAGATTTTATTTCTGGGAAAAACTGGCTGAAACCACGGACCCCACGACGGACCGTCACAGGCCAGGCACGCGGTAGTCGCAGGGTCTCGTTCCAATAATTAGGAATTCTGAAATTGGTGGTGGGTACTGAAAATCGACTCTCTGAACTTCGTAACGGGACTGCAGGACGGACCGTCACGGTGTGACGGACCGTCACAGTGTCCTTGGTGAAATATAGAACTCTGATCGTCACGACGACCTGTGGTGACGGACCGTCGCAGGCACGACGGCCCGTCACAGGTTGCGCAAATCCCAGGCAGAATCGGATTTCTTTACACGTTTTTAAGGGATGTTTTGGACTATTCTTCCTTAATATAAAGTTAGAGGGTTAATATTAATAAGTCTAACTATTTGGGGGATAAAAAGGGGTAACTTTGAAGTAATTAGTAGGGGCATTATGTCATTCTTTTATTCTTAATTGTATGCAATTTAGGGTAAAAGAAAGAGGGTTTTGAATAAAGAAAACAGAAGAACAGAGAGAGAGAGGATTGAATCGAACGAGGCTGAGGAGAAAACAAGCTTTGGAAATTTTGCTTGATCACTAGTCTTCGGTGGAGGTAGGTTGGTTTATACGACATTCGTAGTGAACTCTTAATAGTGAATGATATGTATTGATAGTATTGTAAACCCTGCTATGTGCTTAATTGTATGCTTGCATGTTTGTGATATGAAATCGTGATAAACTAACATGATGAAGCTATTGAACCCTAAATCTTGAAAGAAACCCTAATTTACGTGTTAATGATGATGCCTTAGTGTAAAAGAAGGCTTGATGAATTAGAGGATCGGGTTGCCACGTTCCGGTACCAGGATAGAATGAGGATTCGGAGTGTCACGTTCCGACACCAGGATAGAATTATGGATCGGTGGGTGCCCACGTTTCGGTACCAGGATAGAATGAGGATCGGAGGTCACGTTCCGAAACAGGATAAAATTATGGATCGGGTGCCACGTTCCGGTACCAGGATAGAATGAGGATCGGAGTGCCACGTTCCGGCACCAGGATAGAATAGGATCGGAGTGTCACGTTCCGACACCAGGATAGTATAGAGAGGAGTGTCACGTACCGACACAAGGGAAGAAAGATAATGAATCTTGAAAAATAATGAATATACTCAATCTATGAACCCAATCCCAAATGAGTATGGTATGAGGCTTGATGTCCTCATGTGTGAACTTAGTGGAAATTGTTAATGATATAGTACTTGTTGTTGCTACGTTGAGTTTATAGTTGATTTATGATATTACTTGATATATATTTTTCTATTTTGAGTTGGGCGTGATATCTACTCAGTACTGTGTGGGTACTGACCCCCTACTTTTATGTTTCTTCTTTGTATTTGTGTAATGCAGCAAACGTTCCGTCAACTTCAACTCAACAGTAGATATAGCCAGTCTTCACTCCATCGGAAATTCAGGGTGAGCTAACGCGTCTAGCTTGGACTGGATCTTCTTCTTCAAGTCTTGATGCCTTGACTTCCGGCATGGACTAGTAGCTTTAGTTTTTTGGTTTCCTAGACATTTTTAGTTTAGAAATTTGATCATAGATGTCTTGTGATGATGACTTCCAGATTTTGGGGATAATAATAGTTTTGAATTGTTTTATTAATGAGTTTAAGTCTCCGCATTATTTTCTGTTGATATACATTGAAATGTTAAGGGTAGATTGGTTGGTTCGCTCACATAGGAGGGTAAATGTGGGTGCCAGTCGCGGCTCGGTTTTGGGTCGTGACAGATAGTTTAGTAACTTCTCCTCATGGTGTTTAGAAAAGCTTCTTTTGTCAATATTTTTCTTCTATTTCTTTTTAAACCTTTTCAATTTAGTTTGTAATTGAGTTTTAGTCGTTTCTACTTCCAATCTGTCCTTCACAAAACTAAGTAATACATTACAATATGATGAATAATTAAGATACGCTTTAAAAATACTTATCTCATCTTTTTCGCATACTCTCTGATACCCAAACTGTTTGTAAATTATTTTCGTTATCATCCTATATTTTTCATTAGAATCATCTTTGTGTTTAACAATATATTTGGAAATCTTTTGATTTTTGGACAAATCCATATCATAATATTATATTCTTGAATTGCAACACTTCGATCCAATTAAATACACCAACTCAATTGAGCTTTTCAAGAAATTTTAAAGAATTGAAAAGACATCCACTGTCATAACAGTAGTGTCTATAGCTAGCTAGATTTATTACTATATATTACGACTCGTTTGACAACCAATATCTCTTTCTCTTTCTATTAATTATTTCTCCCTCTACTAAAAAGGTTGTCCTTCTACCACTTATAAAATATGAAAAGGCCCTTTAACGGGCCCAATATTACAAGCTTCCAAAAATTAGTGTTTGCAAGGAGGTTCGAATCGATGCTGCCTATGTGGCAGATTACCTACTTCGCCAATTGATTTGTTAACCATTTTTTAGTAGGTGGCAAAGAAAATATATATTCGTTTTCTTAAACATGTATACATATACATACAAAATTTTTTTCGTGATTACGGCACCCCACAGACACCCATAGATCCGCCCCTGGTCATGACATTTCATTCGTAATGAGGTTTATATGTAAAAAAATAAAAATAAATTGGTAATATTGTGATCCTTAAAAAACAAAAATGATTACAAAATAAATTTCCAAAAACGCTCTGATACTCAACTGCTTGTAAATTATTTTTCCTTATAATCACTTTCATCTGAAGGCTTATATTCTTCATCAGAATCATCTTTGTCATTAACAATATATTTGGAGGTCTTTTGATTGTTGAACGTACCTATATCATAATATCATATTCTTGAATTGCAACACTTCAATCCAATTAAATACACCTACTCAATTGAGATTTTCAAGAAATTTTAAAGAATTGAAAAGACATCCACTGTCATAACAGTAGTGTCTATAGCTAGCTAGATTTATTACTATATAGTACGGCTCCTTTGACAACCAATATCTTTTTCTCTTTCTATTAATTATTTCTCTCTCTACTATAAAGGTTGTCCTTCTACCACTTATAAGATATGAAAAGGCTAGTTAACGGGCCCAATATTACAAGCTTCCAAAAATTAATGTTGGCAAGGAGGTTCGAATCGATGTTGTCTATCTGGCAGATTACCTATTTCGCCAAATGATTTGTTAACCATTTTTTAGTAGGTGGCAAATAATATATATACTTGTTTTATTAAACATATATACATATACATACAAAGTTTTTTTCGTGATTACAGCACCCCACAGATACTAATAGATCCGTCCCTTGTCATGACATTTCATTTGGAATGAGGTTTACATTTAAAAAAATAAATATAAATTGGTAATATTGTGATCCTTAAAAAACTAAAGTGATTACAAAATAAATTATCAAAAATGCTCTGATACTTAAAAGCTTGTAAATATTTTTCGTTATAATCACATTCATCTGAAGACTTATATTCTTCATCAGAATCATCTTTTTCTTTAACAATATATTTGGAGGTCTTTTGATTGTTGAACGTAGCTATATCATAATATCATATTGTTGAATTGCAACACTTCAATCCAATTAAATACACCAACTCAATTGAGCTTTTCAAGAAATGTTAAAAAGACATCAACTGTCATAACAGTAGTGTCTATAGCTTGCTAGATTTATTACTATATAGTACTGCTCCTTTGACAACCAATAACTTTTTCTCTTTCTATTAATTATTTCTCCTTCTACTAAAAAGGTTGTCCTTCTACCACTTATAAGATATAAAAAGGCTCGTTAACGAGCCCAATATTACAAGCTTCTAAAAATTAATGTTGGCAAAAAGGTTCGAATCGATCATGTTTATGTGGCAAATTACCTACTTCGTCAATTGAATTGTTAACCATTTTTTAGTAAGTGGGAAAGAAAATATATATTTGTTTTCTTAAACATGTATACATATACATACAAAGCTTTTTTCGTGATTATGGCACCCCATAGACACCCATAGATCCGCCTCTGGTCATGATATTTAATTCGGAATGAGGTTTATATTTAAAAAAAATAAAAACGAATTGGTAATATTTTGATCCTTAAAAAACAAAAGTGATTACAAAATAAATTTCCAAAAACGCTCTGATACCTAACTGCTTGTAAATTATTTTCGTTATAATCACTTTCATCTGAAGGCTTATATTTTTCATCAGAATCATCTTTGTCTTTAACAATATATTTGGAGGTCTTTTGATTATTGAACGTAGCTATATCATAATATCATATTCTTGAATTGCAACACTTCAATCTAATTAAATACACCAACTCAATTGAGCTTTTCAAGAAATTTTAAAGAATTGAAAAGACAATCACTTTCATAACAATAGTGTCTATAGCTTGCTAGATTTATTACTGTATAGTACGGCTCCTTTGACAACTAATATCTATTTCTTTTCTTTTAATTATTTCTTCTTCGACTAAAAATGTTGTCCTTCTACCACTTATAAGATATGAAAAGGCTCGTTAATGGGCCCAATATTACAAGCTTGCAAAAATTAATGCTGGAAAGGAGGTTCGAATCGATGCTGCCTATGTGGCAGATTACCTACTTCGCCAATTGAATTGTTAACCATTTTTTTGTAGGTGGCAAAGAAAAATATATATTTATTTTCTTAACCATGTATCATATACATACAAAGTTTTTTTCGTGATTATGACACCCCACAGGCACTCATAGATCCGCCCCTGGTCATGACATTTCATTCGAAATGAGGTTTATATTTAAAAAATAAAAATAATTTGGTAATATTGTGATCCTTAAAAAATAAATGTGATTACAAAATATATTTCCAAAAACGCTCAGATACCCAACTGCTTGTAAATTATTTTCGTTATCATCCTATATTTTTCATTAGAATCATCTTTGTGTTTAACAATATATTTGTAAGTCTTCTGATTTTTGGACAAAGTCATATCATAATATTATATTCTTGAAATGCAACACTTCAATCCAATTAAATACATCAACTCAATTGAGCTTTACAAGAAATTTTAAAGAATTAAAAAGACATAGTACGGCTCCTTTGACAACCAATATCTCTTTCTCTTTCTACTAATTATTTCTCCCTCTACTAAAAGGATCGTCCTTCTACCACTTATAAGATATGAAAAGACCCGTTAACGGGCCCAATATTACAAGCTTCTAAAAATTAATGTTGCCAAAGAGGTTTGAATCGGTGCTGCCTATGTGGCAGATTACCTGCTTTGCCAATTGAATTGTTAACCATTTTTTTTAGTAGGTGACAAAGAAAATATATATTTGTTTTCTTAAACATGTATACATATACATACAATATTTTTTTTCGTGATTATGACACCCACAATCACTTATAGATCTGCCCCTGCTCATGATATTTCATTCGGAATGAAATTTAGTTTTTACAAAATAAAAATAAATTGGTAATATTATGATCCTTAAAAAAAAAGTGATTACAAAAAATTTCCAAAAACGCTCTGATACCTAACTGCTTGTAAATTATTTTCGTTATGATCACTTTCATCTAAATGTCTATATTCTTCATTAGAATCATATTTGTCTAACAATATATTTGGAAGTCTTTTGATTGTTGGACATAGCCATATCAATAATATCATATTCTTGAATTGTAACACTTCTTATCCAATTAAATACACCAATAAAATTGAAATTTTCAAGAAATTTTAAAAAATTAAAAAGACACCCACTGTCATAACTTTTATGTCTATATCTAGCTAGATTTATTACTATACAGTACGACTCCTTTCACAACCAATGGATTTTTTCCTTTCCATGAGTTATTTACCCTTCAACTAAAAAGATGGTCCTTCTACCACCTACTAGATATGAAAAGTCCCGTTAACAGACCCAATATTACGAGCTTCCAAAAATTAATGTTGCCAAGGAGGTTTGAATCGGTACTGCCTATGTGGCAGATTACCTACTTTGACAATTGAACTGTTAACCATTTTATTTAGTGGATGACAAAGAAAATATATATTTGTTTTCTTAAATATGTATACATATACATGAATAGTTTTTCGAGATCACGGCAGCCCACAAGGCACCCATAGATCCGCCCTTGGTCATAACATTTCATTAGGAGTGAGGTTTATATTTTTTTTTAAAAAAAAATTGGTAATATTATGATCCTTACAAAACAAAAGTGATTACAAAATAAATTTAGAAAAATGAATATTCGCGTATAGTCTTTGTTGTAGCCAGTCCTAAATCTGGAACAAAAAATAAAAAATTTGCGTATAAACTTTACTGTAGCTAGTCCTAAATCTGTTAGATTTTGTGCTCTAAATACTAATTTTCTTGTCAATTTCTATACATGATATGTGATATGTTATCTCACTCTAGTCTCTAAAAAGGAATGAAATGATATAGTTTATTTTATTCTCCACAAAGTAAAACATGTAAAAGAAATGCAGCGAAATAAGATGAGTTTAAAACATGACTTATATTCATTTAGAACTCAGTGTTTGCATCTATATAAACACATGATGATATGTTTTTTCTTCCTATTTATGAACAATAGTCAATCAAAAACAAGATATGCATCAAGAAAAAGTGCATAAATATGTTTCTGCTTCAAATTGACTAAACATTTGTTAAATTAAAAATATATATTTAGTGTCAACCAAAATACTAATAATATTCAATAACAAAAAACAAGATATGAGCACCAGACTAATTGTCAATAGATTGGAGAGCGTCGATCGCCAAGTTAGCTTGTTCCTCCATCACTTGTATTTCCAACAAATACTTTTGGGCCCTTACCAATCTTCAGACATTTTGATTTTCTCAACATTTCTTTCCTATATTTTTCCTTAATTAACTGATCTGGATTTCTTCTAAACAAATCCTCCAAATCAGCAGCACTATCTCCACCCAAAACAAAATGATCATCAGTATTGCTTTTACGCTTCACTTGTGATCACCAAATTTTCTTTGATAGTTTAAATAACTTTTCCTCATGGGGTTTAGAAAAGCTTCTTTTGTCAAAATTTTTCTTATATTTCTTTTTCAACCTTTTCAATTTAGATTATAATTGAGTTTTAGTCGTTTCTACTTCCAATTTGTCCTTCACAAAACTAAGTAATATATCACAATATGATGAATAATTGAGATAGGCTTCCAAAATACTTATCTCATTTTTTTCGCTCCATACTCTCTGATACCCAACTTTTTGTAAATTATTTTCGTTATCATCACCTCATCTAAAGGCCTATATTCTTCATCAAAATCATTTTTGGCTTTAACAATATATTTGAAAGTTTTTTTATTTTTGAACGTAGCTATATCAAAATATCATATTCTTGAATTGCAACACTTCCATCCAATTAAATACACCAATTCAATTGAGCTTTTCAAGAAATTTTAAAAAATTGAAAAACCACCCACTATCATAACAGTAGTGTCTATAGCTACCTAGATTTATTATTACATAGTACGTCTCCTTTTACAACCAATAGTTCTTTCCCTTCCCATTAATCATTTCTCCCTCTACTAATAAGATGGTCCTTCTACCACTTACTAGATATGAAAAAACCCGTTAACGGGCCCAATATTACAAGCTTCTAAAAATTAATGTTGCCAAGGAGGTTTGAATCGTGCTGCCTATGTGGTAGATTACCTGCTTTACCAATTGAATTGTTAATCATTTTATTTAGTGGGGGGCAAAGAAAATATATATTCGTTTTCTTAAACATGTATACACATACAAAGTTTTTTTCGTGATTACGGCACCCCACAGGCACCCATAGATCCGCCCCTGGTCATTATATTTCATTAGGAGTGAGGTTTATATTTTAAAAAATAAAAATAAATTGGTAATATTTTGAACCTTAAAAAACAAAAGTGATTACAAAATAAATTTCCAAAAACTCTCTCATACCCAACTGCTTGTAAATTATTTTCGTTATTAACACTCTCATCTAAAGGCCTATAATCTTCATCAGAATCATCTTTGTCTTAACAATATATTTGGAAGTCTTTTGATTGTTGGACGTATCCATATCATAATATCATATTCTTGAATTGCAACACTTACATCCAATTAAATACACCAATTCAGTTGAGCTTTTCAAGAAATGTTAAAAAAAATATCCACCGCATAATAGTAGTGTCTATAGCTAGCTAGATTTATTACTATATAGCATGACTCCTTTCACAACCAATAGTTCTTTCCCTTCCCATTAATTATTTCCCCTTCAATTAAAAAGATGGTCCTTCTACCACTTACTAGATATGAAAAGACCCTTGAACGTGTCCAGTATTATAAGCTTCCAAAAATTAATGTTGCCAAGAAGGTTCAAATCGATGCTGCGTATGTGGCAGATCACCTACTTTACCAATTGAACAGTTAACCATTTTATTTAGAGGGTGGCAAAGAAAATATATTCGATTTCTTAAACATGTATATATATATATATATATATATATATATATATATATATATATATACAAAAAAAAAATCCGAGATCACGACACCCCACATGCACTCATAGATTCTCACCTGGTCACGATATTTCATTAGGAGTGGGGTTATATTTTAAAAAATAAAAATAAATTCATAATATTGTGATTCTTAAAAAACAAAAGTGATTGCAAAATAAATTTTGAAATGAATATTCGCGTATAGCCTTTGTTGTTCCTAGTCCTAAGTCTGTCGCAAAAAATGAATATTCGCGTATAGCCTTTGCTGTAGCTAGTCCTAAATCTGTCACATTTTGTTCTCTAATTGCTAATTTGCATGTCAATTCCTATACATGATATGTGATATGTTATCTCACTCTAGTCTCTAAAAAAGAATGAAATGATATAGTTTATGAACAATAGTCAATCAAAAACAAGAGGTGCATCAAGAAAAAGTACATAAATATGTTTCTGCTTCAAATTGACTAAACATTTGTTCAATTAAAAATATATATTTAATGTCAACCAAAATACTGATAATATTCAATAACAAAAAAAAAAGATATGAGCACCAGAATAATTGTCAATAGATTGGAGAGCATCGATCGCCAAGTTAGTTTGTTCCTCCATCACTTGTATTTCCAACAAATACTGTTGGGCCCTTACCAATCTTTAGACATTCTGATTTCTCCAACATTTCTTTCCTATCATTTTCCTTAATTAATTGACATGGATTTCTTCTAAATCAATCCTCCAAATGAGCAGCACTACCTCCGCTAAAAAAAAAGATCACCAGTATTGCTCTTATGCTTCACTTGTGATCCCCAAATTTTCTTTGATAGTTTAAATAACTTCTCCTCCGGGGGTTTAGAAAAGCTTCTCTATCAATATTTTTCTTATATTTCTTTTTTAACCTTTTCAATTTAGTTTTTAATTGAGTTTTAGTCGTTTCTACTTCTAATTTGTCCTTCACAAAATTAAGTAATACATCACAATCTGATAAATAATTGAGATAAGCTTCCAAAATACTTATCTTATCTTTTACGCTCCATACTCTCTGATACCCAACTGCTTGTAAATTATTTTCGTTATCATCACTCTCATTTGAAGGCCTATATTTTTCATCAGAAATCTTTGTCTTTAACAATATATTTGGAAGTCTTTTGATTCTTGGACGTAGCTATATCATAATATCATATTCTTGAATTGCAACACTTCCATCTAATTAAATACACCAATTCAATTGAGATTGTCAAGAAATTTTTAAAAATTGAAAAAACACCCACTGTCATAACAGTAGTGTCTATAGCTAGCTAGATTTATTAATATATAGTACGACTTCTTGCACAACCAATAGCTCTTTCCTTTCCCATTAATCATCTTTCCCTCAACTAAAAAGCTGATCTTTCTACCACTTAATAGATATGAAAAGACCCATTAACGGGCCCAATATTACGGCCTTAAGTCGTATTTTATGTTATTTAATCATATTCTTAAATAATAAATTAATTTTTAATATTTTTACGTAAATAAATTAAAGAATATAATGAGCATTAGACTTTGAAGAACTCTTTTTATTTCTATAAAATTGAAAAATAACTTATAACTTATGTAAGTTATCATGACTAATATTAAAAGAATATGTAGTCTAATGTTCATTTTAACATCAAGTTAGACACTAACATTGAATTAAATTACAATATATGTTGGACATAAAATATTTCATCTTCTTTTACTTTATGTATTCGACTCATATAAAAAAAAGGGTAAACCTTAAGCATGTTCTAATTTGCTGAATGTAGATATAATTTACTGAGATGACATGTTTATGTGGTTATTATAACTATCTAATAAGCAATTATAATCATGCACACAAAGTTTTTTTTTCAAAATTTGAACAAAAAATGTGTGAAGTCTTTAGGTATTCGGTCGAAACAAGTTGTAGTTTGTATATCAAAATAACATTTAGTGACAAGTTTAATGGACTATAAATATATAAAGTCAAGTCATAAATTTATCTTATTGAAAAATATTAAAAACTATATATCCAACTTGCACAACTACAGTTCCATTCAATTAATTTTTTTATTGCAAAATAATAAAAAATCGGATAAAATTACATTTATTTTGTCTACTTAAAGATAAGTTTTTTTGTAATAATAATTTTACTTTTTTAGTATAATAAAAATTTGTTATACTTTTATTTTAATCCTGGTGATATGATTCATACTTAAAATATTTGTGTCATTTATGTCTCTAGTGAAAGATATTACATGTAGTTTCAAAGCATAAGTTAGGTTTGTATGTTTTATGTCTTGATTCAATTAATAAATTTTTTAATAATCTTCTTCTTTTTATGAATTACAGTTACATATAAAATAATTTTGAAATTTAAATTTGTCTTATAGCGTGTTCATGAAATTTAATAATATTTCGAAAAGAGATAATGCACAAGTACCCCCTCAACCTATGTCCGAAATCTCAGAGACACACTTAAATTATACTAAGGTCCTATTACCCCCCTGAACTTATTTTATTAATAATTTTTTACCCCTTTTCAGCCTACGTGACACTACTTGTGGGCCCAACGGTGGTTGACTTTTTTTTTAAAGATAGTGTCACGTAGGCATAAAAGGGTTAGAAAATTACTTATAAAATACGTTCGGGGGGGTAATAGGACCTTAGTATAGTATAAGTATAACCTTGAGATTTTGGACATAGGTTGAGAGGGTACTTGTACATTTTTCCTTTCGAAAACAAGATAATTTACTTAAAAAGGAAGAGACCCCCCTTTCATTTGAGACAAGAAGATATTAATATTTAGAATTAATTGCTAATTTATCAAATTTATATTTTAATGTTTAAATTCTTTTTATTTTAAAATTTGAAATCTGAAATTGCCAAAAAGATAAATTCTATAGTTAAAAGCATTTTTAAAATTGTACTATTGTAAAATCTAACTTGGTTTTATATTTTGAAGACTAAATATAGGGCATATAAAAAAATATTGAAGATTGAAAAATAAAAGGGGTGAACATTATATGAATAAAGTCAATCATTGTTGAGAATTTATAATCATAATAGATAGTAAATTTGTAATGATTTAAAGAGAATGTACCCCTTATTACCGTGTTTAAAGACTATTGGTGAGGGAATAAGATAAGGCTAAGTATATAGTACAGTTGTTTTTCTCATTGTACAACTCTTCATAACCATGGTCGTCCTACCATGGCTCTTCTATATATAATAAAATAAATAAATATATATTCACTTTTTCTCTTTTTTCTCTTTTCTTTTTTGTACTTTGTATTTTATTTTATTTTTGCTTGTAATTCTTGTTATAATTTTATTTTGATATATATATATATATATATATATATATATATATATATATATATATATATATATATATATATATAATATATATATATCTTCTTTTATCAAAATAAAATTACAACAAGAATTACAAGCAAAAAAATAAAATACAAAGTACAAAAGAAAAGAAACAAAAGAGAGAAAGTGAGGAAATGAAGAAGTACAACATGACCCCACATATACAAATGGCCTCGCACAACTAACACTATTTATACGAGGCACATAATAAAATATTTCAGACTCAAGATAAGACTTCATCTTAACTGCTCAAAAATTTCATAATTTTCACCATTGAAGGTTTGTGGGACACTGAAAGAAAGAGTATTGTTTGTCATGGTTTGAAAAATTAGGTTGAAAAATAAAAATTGATTAAAAGTAGCTTCGCGTTAAAAATAAAAGCACGGACTAAAATTGGCTCTGCGTTAAAAATAAAAGGACGGGTAAGAAGTGAATTAAAATATATATGAATTAAAAGTGTTTGAAAGTTCTTCAACGAACTCACAGATCCATTAAGATCAATAAAAGGCTCTGATACCACTGTTTTGTAATGGAAGAAACTAGAAAGAGGAAAAATAAGAAAGATGATAACTCTTTGGATTAATTCTTGCATTTATTCAAATAGAATAGTACATTTCTATTATAAATAATAAAGAGAATCCTACTTAAAGAATAATCTTTTTAAAAGGAGAATCCTACTTAATAAAAAATCATTTTTAAAGTAGACTTCAACTTAAACTATAATCCTACTTAAAGGAGAATCCTTCTAGATACTAAACTAAAATTAAATTAAATATTTGCAATTAATGTAAACCCTAGACTTGAAAGAAAATTAAATACTATAAACTATTTTTAGACTAGAAAGAAAAAGTAAACATATTATACCAAATTTTAACAGGTATATTATTGGTCCGAGGCCTCGGTCGAGGACCGTTGGATTTCAAGTTAGTTTCATTTGCTCTAAGAGTATGGTAGTATTTGTAGTGTTTATCTAACTACTAGACTAATATTGTTCCAATGTTAGTGATGGCATGCATTGCATTTGACACCTAATTTCACATGATTTGTGGTACGATTTCAACTCATGCATTGGATTTTTATTATTGCTTTTGGGAAAGTCTATTTTCACATTTTACTCTTTTAAAACTAGATTTTTTGGGGGGAGTTGTACCACTTAGACCACTTTGCTAAATCAGGCAGTGTATATGGACTTTTCGATTCCCTTATGAAACCTTCCGGTCGTGTAACACATCAAACATAATGAGTGTATTCACATAGGTCCTACCTAGTTGTCGGGGGTAGGAGGTAGGTGTATATACTTGGTTGTGTGAAACTTGATTCTGATGGCTTTCCTGGTTTCTATTGCATTATTTGCATTCATATGTATTGCCTATGATCTGTTTAATTGGTGGTTGTTTCTCTGAAACCTTCAACAATAAATGTAGTTTCATAAATTTCTTGTTTGTTTGAGTTCACTCTTATTGTTGAGTGACTTTTAAAATGAGACGTGAAAGTTGAGATATGAATTTATACTATAATAATGATTGTATTCAGGGGCAAACCTAAATGGATCCAAGGGGATTCACCCGAATTCTCTCGTCAAAAAAGTCCGCATATAAAATATCAAATTTTGATTTTATGAGTATATATAATAAAATAAACCTTGTGTAAGTAAAGTATAGACTTATGTCACGGACTTAGAGTATTTGCTAAGACTCCGTGCGGCACTTGACAACCTACTCACGATTCTTTCACGATCTCGTAAGCTCAAGTAAGCCTTTAAATTCGGAACGCTAAGAGAATGCAAAAAAAGACTTAGAAAAGGCAAAGAGAACTTTAGAAGAAGGAACCTTGTATTACTTCTTTACTTGGTTGGATTCTTGGATGATTTACAAATGAAGTGGCCCTTCTATTTATACTACATCCTAAGGGCCTTAGTGTAAATAAAATTTACTATACAAGTCCTTCTACTAATTACACTTTAGTCCATATTCTAGAGAATTCCACATTGTCTAGAATATGCTAAAGACTTCTTCCACATTCTAAAATGTTCTAGAGAATTCTAGGGAATTCTCTAGTCTTCTCCAAGAATATAGAAGGTTCTAAAGCCTTCTTGAAAACCTCTTTAAGACTCTACCTCCTCCTGCCTCATCCGTATGCTGCACAACGGCTGGAAATATGGCGGGACGTCACACTCTCCCCCACCTATTGATGCGACGACCGCGTCGCATTGCGGCTATATCGGCGTCCGAGTTTTTTCGTGCGATCATCAATTCACGCACTCGACCAATTCCTTCGAGCAGCCTCCTCATCGGTTGCCCGATCTCTCTCGACCCGATCTTTCGAACTTCCTCCTTCATAGGAGGCAAGTGCCTCGACAGCTTCTCCTTCATCCCGGTAGTGTTCCTTCTTGGAACCCTCTTTGTGCGCGGTGGCAAGGACTTTTCAGCACCATTGTCTTCTCCCGAACTTGCAACGGTTGCTGCCGATATCACGTCAACCCTCTCGAGCTTCATGGCCATCAGCTGAATTTGTCCCTCCGTCTTGTGTGCCTTCACCATGGGAACCATACATGTTCCTCCTTTCTCCATGATCACCATTTTTTGGAGATAAGGATCGATCATTGCATGGCACTGCTGGAAGAACTCCTGCCCAAGAATAATATCAAAGATATCTAAGGGAGCGACGGTGAAGTTGGTTTTACCTTGCCAATCGCCTATCATGATGCTCACTCCGTGCGCAACTCCATCTACGGGAGTTGGTGGTGCATTGATCGTCCTGATTTGGGCATTGCTCGGATTGTAACGCAACCCCAACCTCGTTGCTGCCGTCTTGGTCATGAGATTGCCCTCTGCACCTGTGTCGACCAACACACGAGCACGTTTTCCATTGATCGTGATGTCGACATATTGAGCGCATGCCTTAGACTTCGCAGGCCCCTGTTCCACATGCTTCTGCTCTTCATGCCTCGGCTTCTCTTGCCTCGGCGGCTTTGGTGGTTGCTTGGTGACAGCTCCGCATAGACTTATCAAGCCCAACTGCTTAGTCTCTTCGACTTCACCTTCCTCTTGTGCTTCCTTCTCCTTCCGCTCTCGGAGGATAGCACCAAGGTTCTTCAGTTCAGGGCACTTTGCATAAACATGCGACCCACCGCATATGTAGCAACCATCTCCCTTGGCAACCTGTTTCTTACTGTGTTGCCATGATCTCCGACCTCTTGCCGCTGGACCTATAGGTATCATGCCTGTGAGGCCATGCTCCTCGCTTCGCCTCTTGGGTTGTGGCCGTGCTCCTCGCGTTCGCCACGATCTCCCCCACCGTTATCATGACCCTCCTTCGTCGTCCTCTGCTGGCACTGTAAGACTTCTCCTGCCTGAAGTCTGTCAAAGCTTCGGCCTGGGTGATGGCTTCATCAATAGTCCTGACCTGTCGCCGCTCCAGCTCCGTCCTGGCCCAACTTTGCAGCCCATCCATGAAGTGGAACAACATGTCGTCATCCGTGAGATTAGGAATCTGAAGCGTAAGGGTGGTGAACTCCCGTACATACGCGCGTATGCTGCCCTTTTGCTTCAACTCCCTAAACTTGCGCTTAGCCTCATAGATGACGTTGTTGGGGAAGAACGCCTTCTTGAACTCTTCGCGGAATTGATCCCAAGTGTTCATGGTGCACGTCCCCCTCTTGATGTCGGACTCTTTACGCCTCCACCATAGCATGGCCATCTCCGAAAGATACAACACAGCCGTGTTGATCTTGTTCTCATCACTTCGCACCCGATTACACTTGAAATAGTTCTCCAAGTGCCATAGGAAATTCTCCACCTCTTGCGCGTCGCGGACGCCTTTGAACATAGGTGGCTTGGGAGCCTCGACTCTGGCCTCCCTTTCCCGGTCAAGCAGTGCGGATCCTCCAACCTCCCGGTGTTCCTTGAGTGTTTTCACTTCGGCCTTCAATGCCTCAATCATGCTGAGCGCATCCATGAGCCGACACTCCAAGGATGTAATCGCCTCCTTCATCTCGAACTCGGCCCGCTGGCGTGCGTCCAACTCTTTTCGGATGTTGTCGTTCTCCTCAAGGGTGAAGTCTTCAAGGGTCTTGAACTTACTGTCGCTCGCGTTTACGCGCCGGCCTAAGATCTCCACGGCTTGTCTAGCCACTTCTACCCGTGTGACCCAGTCTTCTCCAGCAGTGACGTCGACGGCATCCTCGCCCGTTTCTTCGTCACTCGCTCCGACAGTCGAGGATGGATGGGATGTTAGCGCCTCGCTAGGTGCGGTCTCCGGCAGCATTTCCTCATTTCCCTTCTGGTGCTTCTTCCCCTTTCGGTTCTTCTTCCCTCCATCCAGGCGGACATTGGTGGTGCTAGCGCCGTTAATGTCTCCTTCGTTCATCATTCTCTTATGATCAACCTGCTCTGATACCACTTTGTCACGGACTTAGAGTATTTGCTAAGACTCCGTGCGGCACTTGACAACCTACTCACGATTCTTTCACGATCTCGTAAGCTCAAGTAAGCCTTTAAATTCGGAACGCTAAGAGAATGCAAAGAAAGACTTAGAAAAGGCAAAGAGAACTTTAGAAGAAGGAACCTTGTATTACTTCTTTACTTGGTTGGATTCTTGGATGATTTACAAATGAAGTGGCCCTTCTATTTATACTACTCCTAAGGGCCTTAGTGTAAATAAAATTTACTATACAAGTCCTTCTACTAATTACACTTTAGTCCATATTCTAGAGAATTCCACATTGTCTAGAATATGCTAAAGACTTCTTCCACATTCTAAAATGTTCTAGAGAATTCTAGGGAATTCTCTAGTCTTCTCCAAGAATATAGAAGGTTCTAAAGCCTTCTTGAAAACCTCTTCAAGACTCTACCTCCTCCTGCCTCATCCGTATGCTGCACAACGGCTGGAAATATGGCGGGACGTCACACTTAGCTCAATGGATAAGTGGTGCAACAATTCCTCTAGGTCACGGATTCAATTCCAATAGTCAACATTTTTTCCCTCCTTTAAATGCTTTGAAAAATGGAACTTTTTGGACTTGACTTTCTTGTTCTTTTTCATTATTTTTTTCTTTTGTTCCATTTCTATTTTTTAATTTTTTTTCTTTAAATTTACCAGACACATTTTTTTATTCTTTTTATATGTATTATTTTTCAAGTAGCTTTTCTTTTATATACTAAAATTAAACAACTATTTAAAAAATGATTTAATTATATTTAACTAGAAATTGATTATATAGCAATATATTTATTTCTTTTTTTTTAAAAAAAAAAAGAAGATAAATTAGATGTGAAATTTAAATATCGTCAACATCCTTTCAAAAATAGTAATTTATAGAATTCGTGCAATTTCTTGTATATTTTTATTTCTATTTTAGAGAGATAGAAACTAAACATATTTGATTTATTCGTTATTTGTCTTTTTACAAATTATGATTAACCTAGTAAATTGAATTTTATGAACTAAAAGAATTGACGTGCTATTTATTTATCTTCTGAATATGCATTATAATTTTGGTAACTCTATTCTTACACACTTTTAAGAGAATCTTGACGATTTTCATAGTAAAGTGTGATTGAATGGATGCTAACTTTAAATTTTTAAAAAGTGAAAATTAAAGTATAAAAAACACAAGAAATTTTAAGAATGCTCGATACATTATTGATAGAAGTAAAAAGAAAGAATTAATACGGTATGATAAAGTAAATTAAATTTAGCATGATAAAGTAGATATCTTTCTTCCCCTAAAATTTAGGAGTTAACTTATGTAATACAGTCGAACCACTAAAATCCTTATGAATGTATCTTTATCCTCAATACCTCATATTAGTTTAGTCTTTACTTTTATGAACCAATGAAGGGTCTATATATGATTCTTGTACAAAGAGCATGTCGAGGGACTATAACGCTGATCACCTCACACTTGTATTACCAGTTGAACTTTTCCTTTATACTTTAAATCTTCTGAGCAAAAATTCTAAATCGGCCACTAATTGTCCCTCTCTTTTAGCCTGTGTTATTTTTCATCATTTTTCTGTATGTCTCTTTTTCAACTTTATGTAATTCTTTTGTTGATGGAATAAGTTGTTTTTATTTTTATTAATAATGAAGTGCAATATTAATTTTTCTTAATAGCATGTATACACACCAGTTTTTAAAGCAAGACCCAAATAAATGATACACGATGCAAGAAACTTTAGGTTAAAATTCTTCAGAAGATCAACACTTTATCAATATCATATATTTCTTTAGTAAGCAAAACTAGTATTAGCATCCTAGTTCCTACCACGAACAGAAAGTAATTTTCACTTTTCAACATTGTTTCTTGAATATTGGTTTAGCAAGCAAAGTTAATATTGTTACTTTAGTAAGCAAAAGTAACATTGTTATCATTCTTTTCATTAATTTTTTAACATATATTATTTATGGGTGAAATTATGAACGATGTTTTTCGAATAGTGATTTCTTTTAATTAGCTAATAAATGCTAGTAGTTTACTAAATCTGATTTTGTTGTGGTCTTTTGAATTATTTATATTTTAAATTCTTTTGATAGTTAAGTGAACAACTTGCGGAGATTTCAACCCTCGTAACTTAAAAAAAATTATTTTTAACAAATTATGGGAGGATAGATCATATATAGTTAATATATATATAATAATAATAGATTGTGGGATTGCTACAACATGTAAATTCAAACAACACATTATTTTAAAGTGTATGAAGTTTGTTCGTTTGATTATTAAGTTATAATTTAAACATGCTCTTGATTTAGTGAAAATTTAAGGCAAATCCTATCGAATCAAATAGTGACTTTTTTTATTACCTAAGTAAGAATTTTAAAAAGTAATTAAAAATTCGAACTGAAAAGTCATTTTTTTTTTTTTTTAAAGAGTACATTTTTTAAAAAAGAAATATCTTTTAATCAACACGCTTTTTGGTTAATATTGTTTCATGTTTTAATTTTTGATATGTGGGATAATATTTAAGAGTAGAGTGAGTGCAAATTTCAGTTCAACCTTGTCGTGAATCCGAACGTCACGCTACGACTTAGGAGGGGACACAATTGTTTATAGATGGATGCAGAGGCGGGGCGCAGATACGTAGAAATTTGTGGATTCGGACGAATCCATTAATTTTCATAGATTCTATATTTATATTAGAAATCTAAATAAGACATATATATTTATAGTAACTTGTAAAGCCCTATTAGAGTGGAACACGTTAAAGTTGTGTGTTCGAACCTACTTTTAATAAAAAAGAAATTCTCTTTCTTTTTAAAAAAATAAAAACTTAAAACCTTGAACTCCTAATCCCGACTTTGCCAGACATGGATGATAATTCTTAATTAATTCATTTCTTATTTTTGTGTGTCAAATTTTACCTTTTACATAATCAATTTTGTTGTTAGTGTTAGGGAGGGTATCATGTCCAATAGTGACAAGTGTTGGTACATATTTATCCCATAGATTAAAGAGAGTTGGTTAACAAAGTAATTAATAAAGGGCATGATTGTCGGTCCAGCATTGCAGAATGATGTGTACTTGTTAACTACACCCACTGGTTAGGGAGATTTTTTTTTAAATGGAGTCGATATTTAAAAATAAATAAATAATAAAAAATTGATATAAAAATTATTTAAAACATACTAAATAAAAAATAATTTAAGTAAATTACTATTTTCTGCTCGACGAGTTTTTATATTTTTAAATATATTCATAATAGTTTTATTGGAAATAGTAACTAAATATTTCATTCTCTATATAAGGCAACAAACAATCACTCAAAAGATCATCAATCATTTGATTTCGTAAATCAATCTTGATTTTGAAAGCTTCGAAGATACTTAAAAATAATATCTCTCCATGAAATTGATCTAAATTACGAATTTAAATAAATTAGATAACTCTAAACAATTTCAAGGAATTAAATATTCAAGAAATTTCAACTAAAACTATAAAGGTTAGAAATGAAAAGAAAAGTGAACTTACAATTAAGAGAAAGTCACAGTAGCATCAAGCTTTCAAAACTCGAAAGTTTCTTTTCAATTTAAGTTTTATTTTATAACTTATTATTGTGTCCAATTCCAATTTGAACAAGTAATTTCTATAATAATTATAAGTTGTATTCTAATTCAATTGATTTATTTAGGCTAATTTAAGCAGGAATAGTGAGGTTAGAGATTCAAATCTTTTTTATAATCTTTTCTAACCTCCCCACCTCAACCCCCATCCCCACACCCAAATAAACAAATAAATACAAACCCGACTTTTCTTTAAAAAAATACTTGCGCACGGTTTAGAATAACCATTTCGCTCAGTGTACAAACCAGCGAGCCAAGGAGTTGTATTGGTCAAGGAGTGTTATTAATAATATTTGTAGTTCCTGTTTTATTTTTCCATATATATATATACTAAAAGAATTTAAAGAAGCGGCGGTGTCGATTGATGACCCCCCTTTTATAAGGTGGGTCTGCCCCTTAATACACACTTCATTTAAATTTATGTGATATAGGAAAATTGGGCATATGAAATTAAAAAAGAATATGAAAAGTCAACAATGCTATTAGTGTGGTGGTTAATATTATTTAGGGTTAATTTGTTAGTGCTCTATAATTGGAGAGATTAGGAAGAAACTTTTAATGATGTAGGAGGTTGACTAATATGAGAAGTGCTAAAAAAAATGGGGGACATGTACTAAAAAGCTAGTGATGCTAATTTGGTGGCCTTTGACACGACTGTGAAACCATAGAAAAGGTGCTTTTTAGATGTCTATAAATTGCATGCATCACTGCATGTTCCATATGTGATAATAATAATAATTGACATAACTCTTCTTTTGTTCTTGCATTCCTTCCTTTAATGTAAGTCTCGTTCATAGACTAATCAAAATTGTTATAGAGCGATTAGTGTATTTTTATTTTTAATTAGAAGATTTATATTTAAATAAGTATAAAGTTATTTTTTATTAAACAACATTTATTTATTAATGTATGATTTTTTTTAAATATAATCAGATTTTAACATAAATACCAAACATGATTAATAAGATTAAGTTCAATTAGACATCAGGATAAAATGAAATGTACTCTATTTGTCCCAATATGCTCTGGGGATAATTTTGCTAATTATAGCTAAATTGTGTTGGAGTTTGAGATGTAAAAAGTGATCCAACTTGATATATAATAGGATTAATCACCTAATTATATATATTTTTAACACTATTTTCTATTATTTCCTATCATTTTTACAAAATTTAAGAAATCCTCTTTTTTATAATTTCTTTCACTTTTGTGGATACGTCACTGTAAACTATCACTTCAAGATTTTCTCCCCTTTATTCATGCCTAAAATCACGTATCATGAATTATTTCTATTACTCTATTTTTTAAATTTCAAATCTTTTCTCTTTTTGATTTATCCATTGGAAGTTATTGAAGAAGTAATTATTCTCCAACTCCTTGTTCATCTATTTTTTTCTTTCTACTTCATTAAATATTGATTATTTATTTATTTTTTTAGCTTTTTTATCTAAAAAATTCATCAAAGAAGGATGCATCTTCAACTTTAAATTTGATTGTGGAACAAACGTCCAAAAAAAAAGGAAAAGGTCGAGTTATTGGTGGCTCCGATAAGTGTTAGGGTCGAGATCATGTGTGACACCATTATTAAAAGTGAAAAAAAAAAAGAAGTTACGGGAGTTGATACAAAGCAAAAGAGGAAGTGTTGAAGGATTTTTTTATCATCTTTTTTATAGTTAGCTTCTTTTTCTGATTTTTGTTGTTCATTTTTTTCTGATACATATGAGTTCAGATCTTTCAATGTACTTTGATATATGTCACATTACAATTTTATCATGTAATATTAGCTTTGATACATAACCCTAATTTATGAAAACATAAATTAGTATGTATCATGTTCATAGTTATGTGTTGGATACACAAATATTACAAATTTCATTATATTTTACTATTGGTACATACGTCAACCTTATTCAACCAGTAGAAGGCTATGTATCGATAGACATTATCAAATATTATTATTGATACATAAACACTAATGTTTTATAACAAAAATCATTTTGTATCTTATTCATAGTTATGTATATGACACATAAATTTGTAATGTATATAAAACATAGTTATGTATCAGATGTCGTGATGTATAACATGTAGTTAAGTATCCGCAACATTGTTTTATAAACAAATCCGAGTATATCATATTCATAGTTTTTTTTTTTGTATATGATACATAACTATATATAATTGTCGATTTTTGTTTTAATCTGTTACGATCTGGGAGAGAACTGAGAGAAGAAAATTTGAAATTTAAAATATTTAGAGTTGTTATTTGGGAGAAATTGATATCAATTTGATTTACATGATTTAGGGAACTGATATTTAATTTTATATTCTATTTTATTTTTAATCTCAACAAACTAGTTGTATAATGTATCGTGATGTATCCGGATGACAACAATTTAAAGAGATTTTTGTAAATTATAAAAAAAAATAATAGAAATATGATATAATTTACTCCTTATACTATGAGATTTCTAAATCTTTTACATAATAGTATTGGGGTTCATAATTCTATATGTACAACATTTTATGTATAGTATTGGGGTTCATAATTGTATATGTATAGCATTTTAGGTATTCTATTCTTAATAGAAATATATATATATATATATATATATATTATATATATATATATATATAATATATATATATATATATGTGTGTGTGTGTGTGTGTGTGTGTATCGACTAGAAAAAATAAATAATAAATATGTCTGACTATTTGTGAAAGATAACATTAACATCTCGTGAAACTCATGACTCACTTATAAATTTCTTCAGTCCTCCGTATTAAATATTTTATAAATAATTTCCAGAATGAAAGAAGTACTTCATCAATGATGGATGTATGCAATATATGAGTTTATGGAAGGAAAAAGTGTTGAAAATTCTCCTAAATTTGGTGTGACTTATAAGTTTCATTCTCAAACTATTGATAGCTTAAAAATATTTTTTTAGTTGACTAATTGAATTTAAATACACCCTTAATCTTACAAAATAAGTAAAATACGCTCCTAAATTCTTGTCATGTTTAGGAGTGTTTTCAACACATCTCTCCGCTTTTTTATTAAGAGTCTCATATTTCTACAAGAGTTTGAGATCACTTGTTATTTCATGTTGCATATTAAAGGTGTATCTAAGTTTAATCAATCAAGTCGATTATTTTTTTTAAATTATCAATAGTTCAAAAACAAAGTAATAACTACATCAAATTTAAAAATATTTTCAATACTTCTCTAATTAGCCTTCTTTTTTTAAAAAAAATAATAATTACAGAACTTAACTTGTAATACAATATTATGGTGGAAGTTACTTAATAATTAAAATGGTAACAACAGACATCACTTTTTTGACATGAAAAAAGGTGACAAGTAGAAAGGGCCAGGGGCCCTTGGCCCTTGCTATACAAAAGTATTGAGTAGGTATCCCATGTGAACTTCTTCTAACTAACTAACCCCCCCATCACATCTTTTTCCCACTTCAATCAACCTCCTTCAACAATTAATCACTTTATTTCATCTTATTTACTTGTGTTTCAATTCATTTGAGCTTTTTTTTTTTTTTTTAATTCATTTAAGAAATAATGATATCCCACCTTTAACAATATTTACAATATAGTTACTTCTTTTCTCTATATTTTTAATTTATGATTATAAGATTCAAAGGTTTTATATTTTATTTATATTTTAGTGTCAGATCAAAATAAATCAAACAAATTGAAACGAATAAAATATCCGTTTCAAAATAAAAAAAATAAAATTAGTTTTTTTTCTTAAACTAACTTGATAATGATTACATGATTGTTTAAGAGCTTGACGACTATGTAAATCATGATAGTAACTTATAAATCATGATATTAACTTATTAGATAGACTTTCACAAAATTTTCCCTAACCTTACATTTATTTTCACCAACTACTTGATTATGATCGTTAATACTTGCAAGTAATTCAGAATTACTTGCTTGATTGGTACCACTATAATGTTTTTCTTAATCATATACTCTTTGCTCTCTAAATTTTCTACAAATATTGAATGACAAAATAGCAAGTCTTCCCCTTACTTTTTTTTAAAAAATATGTTTTATCGTTTTGTGTCAGAAATAAAGTGGGAGGTCAAAAGTTAGAGACAATCAGAAACTTTATGTAATGTATGAACAAGCGTGCATATATTATTATTATTATTATGGATTTTGTTTTCATATTTTATAATATACATATATAGTAGATTAGTCAATTTTTGTCATTATTTGCTATGTCATAATTGTTTTACGATATACAATTGTAACGTGCGGGTATTTGAGAGTACATGCATCATTTCTATCTTTTTTAAAAAATAAAATAAAAAAATATTAATTCAAGCTCACAGCTCTTATTAAATTTACATTAATAACATAGTACAAAAACATTCATAAAAAATGGCAACTTAATTATATTTGTCCCCAAATTAAATAGAATGGTTAATCAGAATTAGAATCTCATTGTTACAAGTTCAAATTAATGAAATTATGTTACGTGATATAAAAAAAAGTATTCAACGACATTAAAAGGAGATTATGAGTGTTTTGAACAACTTTTCTTGTTTCAATTATTTGAATTAGATGCTCATACAATGTACTACATTACTCGGTAATTCCATTAACATCTTATCCTCATCGTAGTATGATTTTTGGTTGAATTTTTATTCATTATTCCATCCAAATCACATGCTGTGTTTCACTCTTTCTTTTATCATAATTGGGTTAATTCATTGCATACCTAAATTAATCAAATTTAATTTTGAGGGAGCATTCACTTTCTTACTTTTTTTAATGACTTGACCTAACAATTATAGAAATAGAGGTAAAAGGAACTTACCATCTGATCAATCCACTCTTATCTTTAATCGATTCAATAAAGTTATATAATACCAAAAAATGTAAAGATGCATGTGTTTTTCATTACTATTTACTTTCTATTTTGATTTATTTGCATAATTTTAATTTCATATTAAATTTAAGAAAATAAAAAGACTTTTTAACTGATCTTAAAACAAAAGACAATTTAAAATATATTAAAATATGAAATGTAAAAATTGAAATTACATAGCTGCTTAAAAAGAACTATAAAGTAAGAAAAGTAATACAACAAAATAAATTGAAACTAACGAAACAAAGTGCACAATGTGCATAGTTAGTGAATAGTGAATTACTCACTTTTTTGATTAACTTTAATTATGAGAGTTTTTAAATTTAAATCTAATAAATACAAATGAAGTTATCGAGTTTAAGTCCCGTGAATATATAGTCACAATCACACGGAGGGGAAACAAAAAAAAGAATTCGCAGAGCCCTCTCCACACGGACAAACCCAAAACAGGGGTGATAATAAAAGAGAGTAAACATTCAATTTCCTACATCAACGCCGCATTTACAATCAGACAACAACTTTTTCTTTTCCCTCTGAGAGATTCTTCTCTTCTTCCCCAATTTTTTCACTTGTATGGAGAAGAAAATGGATCATCATCTCTGTTTCTCAAGCACTAGTCAATTACTCAATCTCTTCATTTCGGAATTAACTCTCTTCTCTTACTTCATTCTCTCTCACCCTCTCTACTTCTCTTACTTCATCTTCTTCTATCCTTACCTTGTTAAAATCATCTCATTTCTCTCCCCTCTCTTCATCACCATTTCCATTTTACTCCTTGCAATTGTCAACAACACCATCTCCCCTGTTTCTTTACTATCTTCCCCTGACTCAGACAATGGTACTACTATTCTGTCATCTTTCAAGAATGCTCTACTGGAAGCTGATGCTGAAATTCAGGAGTTTGATTGCTTTGAGGATTTTGAAGTTTACAAGATTGTGTTTCAAGAAAACCCAATTCAGTTTTTTCACTATACATCCCCTGAAGAAAGTGAAAAATCACTTCTTGATTCTTCAGTTCAAGAAAAAGACTCTGCCATTGCCACTGCTACAGTTGATCTTGAAAATTCAGGGGTTGTAATGGAAATGGATGGGTTTGAAAGCAAGAAAATTGAGGCATTGGGCACAAAGGTCGAGAAAGTTGTTGAAAAAGAAGGAGAAATGATGATGGGAAATGGATCCAAGGAGGTAGATAAAGTGAAAAAGGCACATTCTTTGAGTAATGTTGACCAGAATTTAGGGAGTTATGGATCTATGAGGAAAGAAAAAGAGTGGACAAGGACATTAGCATGTAAACTTTATGAAGAAAGGCATAATGCTAGTAGTGATGAAGGAATGGATTTGTTATGGGAAACTTATGAATTAGACTCAGGAAAGAGCAAACTCAAAAGGGATGACACTACAAACAACAAGAAGAAGAAAAAGAAAGAACAATACAAATCCAAAAGCTACAAAAAGTATGAAGAAGACGAAGTCGAAGAAGAAGAAGATGTGAATGAACAACAGTTATGTTGCTTACAGGCCCTCAAGTTCTCAGCTGGAAAGATTAATTTAGGAATGGGAAAGCCTAATCTTGTTAAGATTACCAAAGCAATTAAAGGGTTTGGATGGTTACATCATGTCACCAAGAAAAACAAAGTCCATTGTGGAGATAGATTTTAGTTTATATTGAGTAATAATTAAAATTACTATAATATGTTTTCCAAG
Source organism: Solanum peruvianum (assembly GCA_027705065.1). Taxonomy (NCBI): domain Eukaryota; kingdom Viridiplantae; phylum Streptophyta; class Magnoliopsida; order Solanales; family Solanaceae; genus Solanum; species Solanum peruvianum. The sequence goes on from JAKWJD010001763.1 coordinate 54,955,938, forward strand.
ATATTAGACTACTTAACAAGTAAATATTTTTTGTTTTACTTCTTTAGTAATGTAGCTATGGTACAACAATTAATCATATTCTATATTGTTGGGAAGAAGAGGTGAGTGTTGATAAATCTTCTTTATAAATTGTTGTGTTGAATGTCTTCTAGGCATGCTTGATTGATTGATATGTTCCCCTTTTGCCTAACCTTTGGCTAAAATGAGATTCTGATATCACTATATGATACTGTTTTTGTGGTCACATCTGTTTGTTTATATGAAGAAAGGAAAAGTTTCACTCTTCTGCTGTCTGTACATTGTCACAAAACTTCACTACTTTTCACTTTTGAGAGAATGTAGATTTCCACTTCTCTATCAAAGCTCTATGCTTTCTTACAATAGTTAAAAGCAGGCGGAACAGAGGGTGGGTGGCTAAAAAGTATGAGAGGGGAAAGGCACCGGAGAGATCAGTTTTCCTAGAGAGCATCCAAATGAAGAGATAACAGTCCTAACCAGGGACGGGGATGCATGACCGGAAGAGAGGGATCTGTGTCCCAGACAAAGGATAGATATGTGAGGTCGTTGTATAGATTCACCCGAGCACATCAAGAATATTGGTTGACACCAGTCTTTACTACACGGCCCGCACCTATTGATTTTAGTACTTTCGGGCTCAAGTGGAGCTTTCTAATTGGGGAAACCTCACCCTGTAACCAAATAGTTACTTCATCCATTTGCATAGCGATTTTGAATTTTAGTAATGTGACAACAATACTCTCATTCTTGATTTCCAAGTTTACTTTACTCAGTCTTTATCTCTAAGTATATTCATTGTTCATAAACGTCACCGGAGCTAAGGCTTGCGTCTCCAGATACGTAACATATAACAAAAAATAAGCTTGAAGAAGCTTCATTCGCTTTACTTTCTTGCTCGTTTCATTTACTTTTTAATTACTATTGTTACAATATTCAATTGTTCATAACCGGAACTAAAGGGTTAATGTAGGACGCATGTCCTTGACCTCATATAAATTTAACTGTGTCATTTCTCTGGTGAATATATTGGTGCCCACCGCGGCACCAGGACAACTGTATGCTGGTTTAACTCACTGAACCTTATTTTCACACTAGTTTGAAGGTCTGCAAAGGACCATAATCGAATATTCTGTAGGAGAGCCGGAGCGACAAGATCAGGAGCCAACCCGGAGATTGTCAACTTGATGATAGAGTTGCTCAGTGGTGAACTCAGGGTAGGATTTGCATAAATACATGCTCAGTTAAACTAATGTCTGGGAACACTCCTGGATCGTATGGGAAGCCTATTCTGTCCCACCGAGCTGATCCTCCCTGAAAGAGGTAAAAATATGATGATCGGAGCAGAGGAGATCAGTGGAATAACAGTATCAACAACGAAGAAGGTCAGTGTGTGTGTTAGATAAGGGAAATGACCACGAAAGAGTCATAATTTCAAGGTTGGGGCAATTAACTTTTATGAACAAGAGCTGGACTACTTGGAGCTCCCTCGTAAGAGCACTCTGGTGATCTCTTTAAATATTGCGGACGTAATGTGAAACGTTTGTTGATTGATCCGTGCAGCTAGACAAGACAAGTATTATCCACAAGCGAGCCCTCGAGCAAATGGAACTGGGCAGATAATGTAGTAGCAGTAACCAAATTATTGGCTAGGTTCAACATGTCTAATATTTAACATTTTACTTACATATGCTATTCATATCACATAAAAAGTTACCAGCTCAAGAGATGATGATAAAATAGCCAAAACTATTAAAAATTCATTGGCTAGTTGGCACTTGTGGTGGTAAGTCAAATCTTGAAGCTGGGAAACAAGAATCTTCAAGGCAACAAGTCCATACAGAGAAAGGGATGCAATGGCGCCCAAAAAACAGAGGTAATACAACAGTACGTCAAAAACTGCTTCTCTTCACATGAATGACTGCCAGCTAAGTACGTCACTCCATTTCGATTATGTTAAATTTTTTTATGATCAATTAAAGAAAGACCCTGTTACGTTTAATAATGAATAAACATAATGGTGCATGCTTTTTTTTGGTACTTGTATTTTCCACAGGTGGATTCATCAAGAATGTATGTGAAATGAAAGAAAGTGATGAAGAAAGCGATGGTCCCTGAAGATAGGACTACAGATATACTGAATGAAAAGAGTGAGCGATGATCCCTAAAGATAGGACTACAGATATACTGAATGAAAAGAGTGATCAACTCACCAATTCTGGGTATATACATGTTACTTAAGAAATATGTACTTCTTGTTTGATTCTCGACAATGATTTGTTGTTCTGCTATTCATGCATAGGCAAAGTTGGTCATGTTAGTATGTTGACAATTAGAGAAGCATTAATATACAAGAAATTAACAAAATCTGACCTTACCAGAAGTGCCAATGGCTTACAGCTCCCAGGGAACGAAGTCAGAGAGAAACTCCTTCCTCATATTTCTGCACCCGCTGCTCTTGTTGAATCAGAAGACCTAATTTTAGTTGATCATCAAGGACAAGAATGGAACCTGTTACTTGTGCGTCAAAATGAATATCTCTACTTTCTTAAAGGACATCGGTATGACTATGCAGATGTATACAATTTAGCTGTTTCAGATACCATAGTTATTGAGAGGATTATGAAGCAACAAGTGAAAGAAAGATTTGGATTTTGCTGCATTGGCGATCACGACTGGGACACAATCTTTCCTCCCAATTCAACATGGCAGATTGAACAAGTTAATAATATTAATGCAGAGGATGTAGAAGAGCAAACTGAAATTAAAGATATTGGCAAAGTTGAAGTAGTTGTAGTTATGAATGAAATCACAATCAAGAGAGGACCTCAAAATACTAAAGTATAGTTAGTTTGAGTTCTGTTGCATGAAAAATGTATAGAGAACACTCAAATGAAGTATTCTAAGAGAGAAATACACATGGATTTTGATTTTAGAACTTTACTTTGTTCCCTTGATTTACTCCTTTTGTCAATTGGCTAAATAAATTGGTATGAGATTGGTCTATGCAAAACTTATTTTACAGTAGCATCAAGACTAGCCTACGTAGGTCAACTGTATCGTACAGCTCGATATCCTTAGCTTGATCACTTAGATTTGAATCAAAATAATAAGAATTATGTCTCTCTAATCAAACCCAAGAACTCTATATATCTATACACATTGCCATGTGAGGACAAAAATAAAATCATTCCCCGAGCTTTTGTGTTTATGTCTACGATCAGTATAATGACTATAAAGAAAGCATTACCAATGAACATTTTAAGAGAGGATCGAAGGAGCTTCTCCCAAGTTAATCACTGTTAAGCTATTGAAGGAAATACAAATATCCGCAGAAAAGATTTGGAGGCCACGTACTTGAACAGGAAAAATTATTCATATTGCTATTGAATATACTGACATGTCAAGATGAGAACATGAATATCAACAGATTACAATTGTGGGTTTTGAGTATGAAACTGTTAAGGCACTAAACAAAATAAATGAAGCCACTTAGTTTGATGGCTAATCCCAATGGATGAATGCATTACAATGATCAAGTTCAATCCTGTGTTAAGTGACAGACTAGTATCAATGAATTTATCTATCAGAGTCTGTAAGAATCATCATTATCATATTTTGGTTCATCCCAATAAAGTTACTGTTAGGAAAACGCGGACAAGCACAAAAGTATATATGGTAAAAGTAATGGAAATAAAATGGGAAAATAACGACACCAAGAATTTTACGTGGAAACCCTTCTGAATAAGGGAAAAACCACTGGCCAAGAGGAGCAACTGATATTACTATAGTAAGGAATTTTACACTGTGTAGCCACGAATACAATACTCAAAGTGACTACTACACACTCAAAAGGAACAACACTCTTTTGGTTTCCGTCTTACTAAAATATCGCTCACACTCTATTTTTCTTCACAAACTATTTTCTTATATAGTCTATGGAATACCTCACTTTGCTCTCAAAATGGTTTTTCTCTCTAACTTGGTGTGTTCTACAAATGAGCAAGAATGCTCTATTTATAGAAGGATAAAACCATGCCTATGTCACTAATGACATATGTAAACATAGCAAAGTCAAGAATGGTTGCAAATCTTACCAATTTGCCAACTACCAAATCTTTCAAAGTCAAGAATGGTTGCAAATCTTACCAATTTGCCAACTACCAAATCTTTTCTTTTCAACTCCAATTACTATTCCTTTTTAACAATTGCTTGTACCAATTGAATAGCTAAAGTTGACTAAAACAATGGGATGGATTCAACAAATCTCCCCCTCCAGTCCCATTTACTGGAAGAAGGTATCTTCAACTTCTTTAGAGAGAGCTCATACCCACAAGTTCTTTGCATAACTCGAACTTGTCTTTCGGCATCATCTTGGTCAGCATATCTGCAGCATTTTCACTTGTGTGAATCTTTTTGACGTGAAATGATTCATTCTCCACTTTCTCACGAATCCAATGATATCTGACGTCAATGTGTTTTGTTCTTGCATGGTACATGGAGTTCTTGCTCAAGTCTATTGCACTCTGGCTGTCACAATAGACAATATACTCCATCTGATTCAAACCAAGCTCTTGAAGAAATCGCTTTAGCCATATCATCTCCTTGCCGGCTTCAGTAGCCGCAATATACTCAGCTTCAGTTGTAGATAGTGCAACACACTTCTGCAACTTTGACTGCCATGATATAGCTCCCCCTGAAAAAGTAAACAAATCCAGTAGTGGATTTTCTGTTATCAAGGTCACCTGCCATATCAGAATCTGTATAGCCTTTCAAGATTGGATTTGATGCTCCAAAACACAAGCATTCATCTGAGCTTCCTCTAAGATACCTGAGTATCCATTTCACAGCTTCCCAATGCTCTTTTCCCGGATTTTCGAGAAATCTACTGACAACACCAACTGTGTGAGCAATATCAGGTCTAGTGCACACCATTGCATACATTAGACTTCCGACGACGGAGGAATATGGAACTTTGGCCATGTTCTCTTTTTCCTCCCTAGCTGTAGGACACATCTTCTTGCTCAACTTTATATGACCAGCAAGAGGTATACTCACAGGCTTCGCATTCTTCATATTGAAGCGCTCCAGTACGCGTTCAATGTACTTCTTCTGGGACAAATAAATCTTCCTTTCATCTCTAGTAATTCTCATGCCCAAAATTTGTTTGGCATGACCCAAGTCTTTCATAGAAAAAGACTTACACAACTCTTTCTTCAGCTCGTCAATCTTGGAAGTATTCTTGCCCACAATCAACATATCATCCACATACAACAAAAGGATGATGAATTCATTGTCAGAAAATTTTTGTACAAATACGCAATGATCTGAAGAAGTCTTCTTATAGCCTTGCTCCCCCATGACAGATTCAAACTTTTTGTACCACTGTCTGGGAGCTTGTTTTAGGCCATAGAGACTCTTTTTGAGTTTGCATACAAAATTTTCTTTACCAACTACTTTGAAGCCCTCAGGTTGTTCCATATAAATCTCTTCTTCTAGGTCACCGTGAAGGAAAGCCGTCTTCACATCCATCTGCTCAATCTCTAAATTAAGACTAGCAGCCAAACCTAGAACAGTGCGAATCGAGGACATTTTCACAACAGGAGAAAATATTTCGTCAAAGTCAATACCTTTCCTTTGACCGAATCCCTTAACAACCAATCTAGCTTTGTACCTGGGCTTCAAGTTGTGTTCTTCAACTTTAACTTTGAACACCCACTTGTTCTTCAAAGCTCTCATGCCCTTGGGCAATTTTACCAACTCATAAGTGTGGTTCTCATGCAAAGACTTCATCTCGTCTTGCATGGCTTCAATCCATTAATTCTTGTGCTCATCTTCCATGGCCTCCTCATAACATTCAGGTTCTCCCCCGTCAGTGAGTAACACATACTCATTGGGTGAATAACGGGAGGAAGGAAACCGCTGTCTTGTGGACCTCTGAAGCAGAATATTTGATTCGTCCACAACTTCATGAGCAACAGGATCATCAATAACAATATCATTGTTATTATCAACATCAACATGTTGATTCGATACATGATTCTGGGCGTCACCATGATTATCAAACCCAACAACATCATGCACACTTGTGTGAGGAACTTCATCTTGATGAACTATACCATCAAAACTTGAAGATTCTACCTTCTCCGTTTTGTCAATATCTTCAATTGTTTGATTCTCCATGAAAATAATATCACGGCTTCTCACAAGTTTCTTTTCAATTGGATCATATAGCCTGTAACCAAAGTCATCTAGGCCATATCCAATGAAGATGCATTGCCTTGTCTTGGCATCTAACTTTGACCTCTCATCTTTCGGCACATGTACAAAAGCTTTGCAACCAAATACTCTCAAATGGTCATAGGAAACATCCTTTCCATACCAAACACTATTTGGTACATCACTTTGCAAAGCAACGGCAGGAGATAGATTAATAACATGTGCAGCGGTCAATAAAGCCTCACCCCAAAATGAGTTCGGCAATTTTGCTTCAGAAACCAAACATCTAACTCTTTCCATCAAGGTCCTATTCATCCTCTCAGCCAAACCATTAAGCTGAGGAGTCTTGGGAGGAGTCTTCTGGTGTCTAATACCTTGATGCTTGCAGTATTCGTCAAATGGTCCACAATATTCACCACCATTATCAGTACGAATACATTTCAATTTCTTTCCAGTTTCTCTTTCAACTGAAGCCTGAAACTGCTTAAAGACACCTAACACTTGGTCTTTAGTCTTCATGACATAGACCCAGAGTTTTCTCGAGCAATCATCAATGAAAGTGACAAAGTAATGTGCACCACCCAATGTCTTTGTCTTCATTGGACCACATAAATCAGAGTGCACTAACTCAAGCAACTCTGTCTTTCTCATAGGAGGGTAGGACTTAAAGGAAACTCTATTTTGTTTACCAGCCAAGCAGTGCTCACATTTTTCTAATTTAGCACTTTGGAAATTTGATAATAATTTCTTCTTGGCTAGAACATTAAGTCCTTTCTCGCTAATGTGGCTAAGCCTCTTGTGCCATAATGTTGAAGAGTTATCGCTCTCAACAACATTCACCATATCAACACAAGCAGAGGCCGTAGTCCAGTATAGACCACGACGTTTGTTACCACGAGCCACAACCAAGGAACCCTTAATGAGCTTCCATTTTCCATCACCGTTGGTACTAACATATCCTTCATCATCTAAAACACCAACAGAAATTAGGTGCAGACGAACATCAGGAGCATGTTTCACATTGTTCAAAACTAGTTTAGTTCCAACACTAGTTTCCAAACAAATTGTACCAATACCAACCACCCTAGAAACAGTCTCATTACCCATACTCAAGGTTCCAAAATCACCAGGAGTGTAAGAAGAGAAAAAATCCTTCCTTGATGTCACATGAAATGCGGCACCAGTGTCCACAACCCAGCTTGACTCATCACAAGCAATATTTATCATGTTTTCATCAAGAACGGTAACAAGATCTTCGGTGGTGACGGTGGCTAGGCAATTTTCATTGCCATCTTCTTTAGTTTCCTCTTTGTTATTGTTCTCCCTCTTCAACTTCCTGCAGAACTTCTTTGTGTGCCCTTTCATGCCACAATGATAGCACTCAATATCCTTAAGTCTGCCTTTGGATTTGCTCCTATTTTGTTCTCTATGCTGAGAACCACGAGTTTTATTTCTCCCCTAGGGCCAGTTATCAGGACATCTGACGAAGAGGAACCTTGAGTTTTTCTTCTCATCTCTTCGTTCAAGACACTACTCTTGGCGGAATCCATAGAGATCACACCATCCAGAGCAGAATTTGACAATGACGTTCTAAATGTTTCCCATGAATCTGGTAGGGAACCAAGTAGAAGCAAGCCTTGAATTTCTTCATCAAATTTGATGCCCATAGCAGATAATTGGTTCATAATCCCCTGAAAATTATTCAGATGGTCTGTCATTGGAGAACCATCATGATACTTCAAACTCAACATCTGCTTTATTAAGAACATTTTGTTGTTGCCAGTCTTTCGAGCATACAAACTTTCAAGATGCTCCCATAGGGTTCGAGCATGTGTTTCCTTAGAAATATGGTTCAACACATTATCATCGACCCATTGCCTAATGAATCCACAAACCTGTCTGTGCAACAGATTCCACTCTTCATCTGTCATATTATCAGGCTTTACAGTGGTAAATACTGGTTTATAAAAATTCTTGACATAAAGCAGATCTTCCATTTTCCCCTTCCAAATGGCATAATTAACACCATTCAAAGTAACCATTCTACTTGTGTTGGCTTCCATTGTTTTCCCCAAAAAATATAGTTATTGCAAATCAAAGTAAATCTTTTCTGATGTGGAAGTTCAGACTGTGCTGCAACCACAGAGCATACTCAGATAAAACCTTGGCTCTGATACCAGTTTGTTGGGAAAACGCGGACAAGCACAAAAGTATATATGGTAAAAGTAATGGAAATAAAATGGGAAAATAACGACACCAAGAATTTTACGTGGAAACCCTTCTGAATAAGGGAAAAACCACGGGCCAAGAGGAGCAACTGATATTACTATAGTAAGGAATTTTACACTGTGTAGCCACGAATACAATACTCAAAGTGACTACTACACACTCAAAAGGAACAACACTCTTTGGTTTCCGTCTTACTAAAATATCGCTCACCTCTATTTTTCTTCACAAACTATTTTCTTATATAGTCTATGGAATACCTCACTTTGCTCTCAAAATGGTTTTTCTCTCTAACTTGGTGTGTTCTACAAATGAGCAAGAATGCTCTATTTATAGAAGGATAAAACCATGCCTATGTCACTAATGACATATGTAAACATAGCAAAGTCAAGAATGGTTGCAAATCTTACCAATTTGCCAACAACCAAATCTTTCAAAGTCAAGAATGGTTGCAAATCTTACCAATTTGCCAACTACCAAATCTTTTCTTTTCAACTCCAATTACTATTCCTTTTTAACAATTGCTTGTACCAATTGAATAGCTAAAGTTGACTAAAACAATGGGATGGATTCAACAGTTACATCCTATTATCGACAGCAGAAGTACTTGCAGCAGAAACAGATTCTGAACTATTATCGACAGCAGAAGCAGATTCTGAACTATTATCGGCAGCTAAAGTAGTTGCAGTAGAAGCAGATTCTGAACTACTATCGACAGCTGAAGTAGTTGCAGTAGAAGCACGTGATGAACTATTATCGGCATCAGTAGTAATAGAAGTCGAAGTAGATGCTGAGCTACTACTATCGACAGACGTAGTAGTCTGATAAGTGATTTCAAAGTGATAGGAGGTGTTGACAAGCTAAACCTTTGCAGTTGGATCAAGAATTACCTTGTTAACAAAGATAGTAGTGTCTTCCATAACCAACAATTTGTGTTTTGCTACATATTCCTCCCAATTGCTTCCTGTAATATAATATTCGTCTTGAGCAGGATGCTCCACTAGCACAACAATTGAGTCCTTTGTAATTGGATCATTTAGAGGTAGAAGTATTGCATTTCCTAGTTGAAGAATAACATGTGGAACAAGCAATCTTGATTCTTCCTTTGATAACCGTAAGCAGTTGGGATTCTGTGCAACATCTTTAGCACATAAATTCTTGACAAGCAATGGTATTATCTCTATTGATTTACTGCAAATTAATTAAAAACAATAAAAATATGAGTAAATGAGTTATGACTAAAACCAGGAATTGAATAGAATTGAAAAACATACTTTAGTAATTTGCAAGTGTAGATTTCATAGAAAAATGATCTTTGCTTAAAACAATATATGAAATCCCCACATTCGAACTTGTGCCTATTCATCCCATCCACTTCCTGTAATTTGGTATTTGTGTTGATTATCACGCACTAGTTCAACTGTAAATGTCCTTCTCTTAATTGGATCACAAATAAGTAGATGTGTTACTTGTCCCTTTTTCGGAATAGGAGGTTTAAGAAGATTGTGTTCGTTGATAACCATAAGAATTGGGATTTCAATAGACATCTTTAGCACATAACCTCTTGACAACCACTTTCTCCTCTGCTTGAGCTTGACTAGAAGAAGAAAAATTAGAGTTATGACTAAAACAGAGAATGGAATTGAAGAAGAAGATACATGTGGAGTATCAGATTCTGTATTCTTGAACTGCTGCTCTTCCTATATATAGACTGTTATTTTACACAAATCGGTTGCAACCGTTGTTGTTTTTTTGACTTCCAATTATATTCATCCATTCTTTAAAGTATTTTTTTATATATGCTTTTACGTATTTGCAACAATTTTTATTTTCTGCTTTGAGTCCACTACTATGAAGTAATAGCAATCATATTTTAATTTATTGAAAATACTCTTTTACAATTGAAAGTAATTTAAATATACGTCTAGTGAGTCTTTCGATTCAATATACCGTTTATGTTATACTTTCTATCAAAATATATCCCTCTTATCATATCTACATCGTTTATCTTATTTTTAACCGAATGACACATGACAAACAAACTAGAAAATAAATTGTACATCTCTAATTTAAAAGGGCATAAATGTAAAATATAGTCAAAGTTAAAAGACATATTTATGTATTAGGCCTAAAATTAACTATGACAATCAACTATAACTAAAATCAAAATGCTTATGTCAAACACATTTTGAAGAACGTTATTATTAAGGTTCTATATATTATACAATATGACTCATATGTCCTGTTGTATTTTTTGAAGAGTCTTTAGAAGAACAACAACAACCTGACCTTACCCCTACCTCGTGGAGGTAGGAATAATGTTCCCAAAAGACCTCGGCTAAAAACGTTTATGCATTGTTATCCACACAATGAAAGCTGGGAACTTGCAAAGGAGTTGTTGGTGAATTAAGAAGACATTTGGGCGCGGACTTAGAGTTACAACGTCAAGTTTACTTGAATCCAGTATATCCAAAATAGAGTATAAATTTACATGTAAAAAGTTTATTACTTAAAACCTTAGAAGCTTAATTCAGAAGTTTTAAATCTTGAATTTGCCTCATTTTAAACACTAGCAATAAACATTTGAAGAGTGCAAGAGGTTCAACTACAACTTAAAACTCTCTCCCAAAGTCAAACTCTGGCAAGCAATAAAAAAGAATGGAGAAAATGTAATACATGTTAATTAATTGTGTATTACCCGATAGTTCAGAAACGATTTAGATGATAAGGTATAAGAACATGACAGAAATGAGATTACAACATGTCAAAAAAAATGGACGCGAGTATGAAGTTGTTGCTATGTTTTGATGGGCGATAGATAATGTATTACAATCAATCGTTGTATGATAGCCAGTAGGCATCATCACTCTCATAATCTGGAACGGCTACACCTTTACCTTCATTGTTAGAGACGACTGTGGTATTTTCAAAATTATAAAAACAAATTGATTTGATATGTATGATCAATAATTAACCTTCAAATATTAACTTGATGGTATGGGTACTTTGTACAAGAAATTTGTTAAATTTAGAATATTTGTAGAAGGTATGATCAATAATTAACCTTCAAATATTAACTTGATGGTATGGGTACTTTGTATAAGAAATTTGTTAAATTTAGAATATTTGTAGAAGGAAAAAAAATCTGATATACTCTTCAATTTTGTAATTCAGAGCTAATACACTCTTGTTACAAAATTCGTTCACATATATCCATATCATTACAAAAAGACTCATATATAACTCTACCGTTACCAAAGTGGCTCGCATGTATCCTAAACGTTACAAAACTGAAAAAATTAATTTTAACTTTTTAAAATTGAGGAAGGATAACTATACACCTAACTATTGTAAATGGTATTTCGATACTCTCCATCATACTTTTGGGATATTGGTGTTCCTACTATTCAAAAACTAGAGCATATATACCCTTTATACTAACGGACATACACGTGTCATAATTTTATCCATCAACTCGACATTATTAAATATCTCATCAACGGATAAGATTGTGCAACATGTCCTTATTTAGTCTTCCATTAGAGTGAAGGGCATATATGCTCTAGTTTTTGGATGACAGGGACACCTATGTCCCAAAGGGCGTGGTAACAACAAGTAATACAAACTTATGTGCTCCGCATGTATACTACTAGTGAGACAAGTCCAAGCACAATGGTGCCCAAAAGTAGTACCAAGAAAGAACTCTACTTTCTTAAACGGCTATGAAGCAGCAAGTGGAATAAGATTTGGATTCTACTTTGCCCCTCCTGTGTGCTCCTCGATCGTGTATCACAACAGTAGCATCATGACTAACTTTCTTAGGCCAATTGGCTCATATTATCGGTTAGCTTGATCGCTTTCGATTTGGATCAAAATAATAAGACTATATGTATAATAGTTAGTGCTAACTCTTTCTCTTATCAAACCAAGACCCTAATATGTCCACAGGCATTTCCATATGCGACTAGTTAAAAAAATAACTAAAAGGAAAGCATTAGCAATGAACATATAAGAACGGATTCAATGAATATATATAGAAACTAGTAGACAAATTATTCATATTGCTATAGAATATACAAACATGTAAATGATATATGAGCATGAATATCTGCAGATTACACTTGTAGGTTTTGAGTATGAAACAGTACAAAATGCATAAAACTACTTATGAGTTTGATGGCTCATCCTAATGGATGAATGAATGTATTACAATCATCAAGTCCAATCCTGTGTAATCGACAGACTAGGTTCAATCGATCAGTCATCCAAGCCAATAAACATCATCACAACTATTATCAACAGCAGTATAAGCGGGTGCTGAGCTATTATCAAGAGCAGTAGAAGCAGGTGCTGAGCTATTATCAACAGCAGTAGAAGCGGGTGCTGAACTATTATCAACAGTAGTAGAAGCAAGGGCTGAACTATTTTCGGCAGCAGTAGAGGCGGGTGCTGAACTAGTCTCTGTGGTCGTGCCTGATAGTTTCAGTTTCCTTTGGGGTTGATTAGTGGCTCTAGTCTGATAAGTAATTTCATAGTGATATGAGATGTTGACAAGCTGAACCTCTGCAGTTGGATCTAGAATTACCTTGTTAACAAAGATAGTAGTTTCGTTGAAAATGAACAAGTTGTGTTGAGCCACATATTCCTCCCATCCTATTCCTCTAATATGGTACTCTCTCTTCATCAGCATGCAACAGTTGCACTGTAAATGACTTCTTCCTAATTGGATCATGTAGAGGTAGAATTATTTCTTCTCCTACTTGAATAATAAGATGTTGATCAAGATTCCCTTCCACTTCTTTCTTCGATAATCGTAAGCATTTGGGATCTTTAGCACATAAATTCTTGACAAGCACTTGTACTCTCTCAATTGATTCACTGCAAAGAAAAATACTAGTTATGACTAAAACAGGGGATTGGATTGAATTGAATCGAATTGAATTGAAGAACATACTTAGAGACTTGCAGATCCGTTTTAGGCGTTTTACAAGAGTAGATTACATAGGAATCCTTTTTTTTAGAAAAATATATTAAATCTCCAGATTCCAACTTGTGTTGATTCTTAAATGTTTCCCACCCTGTTCTAATATAGTAGTAATCTCCATAATTAGAGTGTACAACTTCCATCATGAAGTTGTTCTCACCGCAATCTTCGAATTCTATTATCATGGATTTGCCAGATGCAATAGGAGGTAAATGTTGTTGGACAAACTTGTTTGGAATCGATACACTACTTAAAGAGTAGTTATCAATAACAACCACTTCAGAATTGTTTGAACCATTTTCATCAACGTCTTGATCCTCCATTTCTGCACTCTGCACAGTTCCCTAAAAGTATGCAGAATTTGGTTGAAACCGTTTTTCCTTTCTTATGGACTATTCGCATCCATTTTTGAGATATATATATATGCGCAACAATTTTATTTCCTCCACGATGATTATTGGGGCCTGAATTTAAAATGAAAGGTTGTAATATTAAAGACTGTGATCTTTGCCAAAGGTTATGACTGTTTTGAAATGTTGTGTATAAATAGTTCAGCGGTATAATTGTGGCTTTTTAAGTTGATTTTTTAGCTTAAAACAAGTGCTTAAGGAGGATGAATATATATATATCGTTTTGAGTTCACATACGATATAAATCATCTTTTCGGAGAAAATTCTGTAAAAATAAAAATAAATAATGGAACAAAAATATTTTGACTATTATTTTTTCATTTGACTAAAGATAATGATAATTCAAATCAAGACCAAGAAAAGAACAAATACACGGTTAGAACGAATAATCATTGCATCTAAAAAGAAATAAATAAAATTTCAATGAAATATTTTACGTATATAACCCCAAAAAAATGAATAATCCACAATTCAAATAAATAATTTCTTGCATGAAAAATGCATAATTATTTATCCTTTTGTAGGAACTACATATTTCGAGCTCCATTATTTTGACTTAACTTTCTTATAAAATAATATAGACACAAGTATGCATTGATAGTTTAGTACATAAAATGTACTGAAGTATGGAAAAATGAATCAAACATAAACATGATCATATTAGGACTTTAACATGATATGCATGACCAAACTAAATCACGAGTAAAAACTTTTAAAGAATCACAGGTCATTAAACAAGGATAATGCATAATTAAAAATCATTTGAGAAGATTTTTTAAAACCTTTGAAGGAACATAATTCATTTTTATGAATTATTACAAATTAACTATGTGAGTTATAACATGAAATTCGATGCAACTCCCAAACTAAGAAGGGAGAGTCGACTTCCAAGATAGAACTATGTATCATTCATTCATATGCTATTTATGGATTAACTAGCTAGGTTATTTAAGATAATCCTACGGGAGCACGTAGTTTGGAAATAGAGATCGCTACTAGAGACTATCCTATTTGAGCCTCCACCTCAGCATTCTCTCTTTGCTAAGTTAAATTCCAATAAAATAGATAAAGTCAATTGTCAAAACATAACATTAAGAAAGACAATAATTATAGTACCAATCCAAATTATAAAATCGTATAAGAGTAGCTCCTTTAAATCATGATTCATACATATGTGAGAAAATCTTTCACAATCATGATTTCATAATATGTGAAAAAACCTTTCACAATTCTTTGATACTTATCTAAAAAACATCCTTGATTCATAAAGCATTGTTCCTTTGACATGTTCGTGGCTGTTCTATCAGCTTGTGCGTGTGCCAAGCTTGTCGATGTCAGTTTTAAATTGTTTGAAGCAATGTCACATGAATTCGAACTTTAGCTAAGCTATGGAACATTATGGTTGTGTGGTTGATCTCTTAGGAGAGCTGCGCTACTACAAGAAGCGTACTACTTCATAAAGAAGATGTCTTTTGAAGTTGATGTCATTGTTTGGGGGATCTAATGGGTGCTTGTAGACTTCATGGAGCTATTGAATTGGGAAAAGAAGTATCACAACTACTGCTTGAATTGTAACCAAATCATTTTGGCCGTTATGTGCAACTTTCAAGCATTTATGCTGGCGCAGAGAGGTGGGATCATACTGCCTGCTGCCTTGAGAAAAGCAAGCTAATGGAATCCCATGCAAAAGTAAGTCTCAAAAGATTACCCTTTTTTTCCTCTTGTTAGTTGCACACAAACATGAACATACTAATGAAATCACATGCAAAA
Source organism: Solanum peruvianum (assembly GCA_027705065.1). Lineage (NCBI taxonomy): Eukaryota > Viridiplantae > Streptophyta > Magnoliopsida > Solanales > Solanaceae > Solanum > Solanum peruvianum. The sequence continues at coordinate 54,971,562 of JAKWJD010001763.1, forward strand.
GTAAACTATATGTGTACTGAAATAAAGATTAGTTGACATGACCAGTTGACCATTCTGATTTAAATATAATGCAAATGTAATTGAGAATTCAGGTGGCTTATATGAAGAAATAAAAGATTCTTCGAGAATTTTTTGTGTTGCTTGTTCTCTTGATAAAATGATAATTGTACCAGCTAAGGTTGGATGTAATCCCATGAAGTTTTTGGAACATATTAAAAGTTGAATATGGGCTCATTCACCTGCCATGTGGATAATTTGCAACTATATGATAGATGAATCTATGGGATGACCACATGTGCTTTGTCGTCAACTTACAAATTGGTGTATGTAAGGTTGTTTGCTCGATTGTTAAATTAAGAGCACAGTTCCAACTATGAAATTACACTGATAATGCCGGTTGATTTAGAAGAAATTTATGCCTCCAATTATAGCTAAACCATGGGTATGAGAGCAAAACTTCCAAATAAGATTTGGTATGAGATAATTTTATTTAACATGTAGCAACACATGTATGCATCCAACCAACAATGTTTCCCTATCATAATTAATTCAAGGTCAGAAACCAAATAATTTTCATCTAAAGTTTGAATGTGCAATTATGATTTTAATTGATCCACCATGAAGAAAGATGAATTTTTAAATAAGGTCGTGATGAATATTAGATTCCTAATAATAGGCGGGAGATGATTGACAACTGAAAATTATTTATGAGGCTAATTATGAATTATCTAGATTCTCGTTAAAAGAAAATATGAACTTGAAGTTCAAGGAATATTTTTTTAAAATTTATTGCCAGATGAATTTACTGACCCTTTGTTATAATTCAACTGCATACGTTTCAATAAGAAGTCCTTGAAGGACAGAGCCTATGATACGCCTGAAGCGTAATAGACCAATCGATTTTAAATGTAAAATTCCTTGAAGAATGAGAGGAGCAAATGATCAATATGGTCATGATAATGAGACAAGTGCTATAAGAGGGAATCCCAACATAACACTTCATAAAACCTTGGAAAAGACTCAGGTACCTAAAAATGATGAAAAATGAAGAGATCTCAATAAGTTATGTCATGTCGGAATCGATATCAAATAACTGTCGACGATATCTTTGATATGAAGTAGTGCTCTATGATATAAATTATGACGAGGATCTTGAATTCAAATACGTCATAGAGTGTGGACAGATAAACGATTGGACAAGTAAAATGCATAATTTAAGTATATTTTGTTTCACTTAGAAAAGTGATGTTTTGGATTGATAGTCCATAAAATATGGTATAATGTCGGTGGGGTACAAATAAATAATGCGATAGTATAACCGTAAGATATAAAGTTGTCACGACCCAAATCGGGGACGCGACTGGCACCCACATTTACCCTCCTATTGAGTGACGAACAAACCCATCTAACCTTAACATTTCAAGATTATCAACAGAAAATAATGCGGAAGACTTAAACTCATTAATAAAACAATTCAAAACTATTGTTATTATCCCCAAAATCTGGAAGTCATCATCACAAGAACATCTATCCTCAAATTACTAAACTAAAAACGTCTAAGAAGCTAAAAAATAAAAGCTAGTCCATGCCGGAAGTTCAAGGCATCAAGACTTGAAGAAGAAGATCCAGTCCAAGCTAGACGCATTAGCTCACCCTGAATTTCCGAAGGTAGTGAAGACTGGCTAGATCTACTGTTGAGTTGAAGTTGACGGAACGTTTGCTGCATTCCACAAATAACAAAGAAGAAACATAAAAGTAGGGGGTCAGTACAACCACAAGTACTGAGTAGATATCATCGGCCAACTCAAAATAGAAAACAGTATATATCAGTTAATATTATAAATCAACTATAAACTCAACATGTAGCATCAACAAGTACCATCAAGTTCATCCATGAGGGCTCAAGCCTCAATACCATACTTATTTGGGAATTAAGTTTATTAGATTGAGTATATTATATCTTTCAAGATTCATTATCTTTCTTCCTCTTGTGTCGGTACGTGACACTCCGATCCCCTACCACTATGGTCGGTACGTGACACTCCGATCCCCTAATTCTACGTGTCGGTTCGTGACACCCGATCCCCTATATGTGTCGGTACGTGACACTCCGATCCCCTATATGTGTCGGAACGTGACACTCCGATCCCCTATATGTGTCGGTACGTGACACTCCGATCCCCTAATTCTACGTGTCGGTTCGTGACACCCGTCCCACTAATACTATGTGTCGGGACGTGACACTCCGATCCACTAATACTATGTGTCGGAACGTGACACTCCGATCCACTAATCTCATTCTATCCGCTCATCAAGCCTTCTCTATACCAAGGCATCATCAATCCCATTACTTTAATTCATCAAGCCTTCTTTTATACCAAGGCATCATCATTAGTAAGTAGATTAAAGTTTCTTTCAAGATTTGGGATTCAATGGTTTTCATCATGCTTGTTTTATCAAAATCACATAATCATATTCATGCAAGCATACAATTAAGCATATAGACAGGTTTACAATACTACCAATACATATCATTCACTATTAAGAGTTCACTACGAATATCGTAAAAATCATAACCTACCTCCACCGAAGAATTGGAATCAACAAGCAATTTCCCAAGCTTTGATAGTCCTTCTGCCTCTTGATCGATCAATCTCTCTCTCTCTTTGTTCTTTCTATTTTCTTTATTCAAACCCTCTTTCTTTTACCCTAATTAACATATAATTAAGTGTAAAAGATGGCAATAATACCCCACTAATTAACCCAAAGTTACCTCTTTTATCCCTCAAGAATTTGAGTTATTAATATAAACCCACGAAATCTATAATTAAGGAAGGAATAGTCCAAAACGTCCCTTAAAACGTGTAAAGAAATCCGATTCTGCCTGGGATTTGCGCAACCTGTGACGGCCCGTCGTGCCTGCGACAGTCCGTCACGCAGGTCGTCGCAGCATCTTAGAATTCCATTTTTCACTAAGTAGACTGTGACGTTCCGTCACACCTGTGACGGTCCGTCCTGCACCTCCGTCATGACGGTCAGAGACTCGTTTCCCGTACCAAATTCTCAAGAGTTGAAGTGTTTTGCAACGGGAGCTTACGACGGCTCGTTGTGGCTGTGACGGCTCGTTCTGCAGGTCCGTCACAGATTACAGAGAGTCGATTTTAATGCTCAATTTTCAGAACTCCAAGTGTTCTGGAACGAGACACCCTCGACGGTCCGTCGTGCCCCTGACGGCCCGTCGTGGTATCCGTTGTCTCACCCAGTTTTTCCAGAAATAAAATCTGCTGCTTAAAACGACTAAACAGGTCGTTACAAAAGTACGGTTTATACCTTGGGGAATAAGTTTTTTTTTGCAAAAGTCATGACATTATTGGAGATGTTTTCTCCTATGGTGCATGCAATGAGGTTTATTTTTATTTGGCAACATATCTAAAACTTGAATGCATATAATGAATAATCGTCATGTCTAGCTAGACGAGGAAGATTATATGAAAATTCTTGAAGCAATCGAGGTGTATGAAGCATATAAGAATTTGAAAGAAACATTTTCAATAAAGCTTCAAGAATCCTTATGTGGGTTGAAATAAACAAGGAAGAAAGGGTACAAAAGAAATGACCCTGATTGTCCATGCATTTTTATGAAAAGGCCAGAAATTGAATTTGTTATTATAGTTGTGTATGTTGATAACTTGAACGTCATTAACACTCATAAAAAGCTTTCAAAACTTGTTGAGTGTTCGAAGGGTGAAAAGGTCTTGGTAAGGCAGAATGTTGTCTTGACCTACACATTGATAATTTCACAAATGAAATATTTGTCCATCAATTAACATACACAAAAAGATTTTGATATGATTTTTTTAATGGATAAATCACGTTCATTGAGTACCCCATTGATTATGAGATCGGTTGACATAAATAAAGATTCACTTTGATCACAAAAATAAGAATGAAGAGCTTCTCGGTGATGAAACTCCATATCTTAGTGCAATCAAGGCACTAATGCATCTTGCTAACAATACTTGACCAAACATTTTTTTGCAGTAAATTTTTAGTGGCAAGATTCGGTTCCTCCCTAACAAAAGAACATTGAAATGGTGTTAAGCAAATACTTGAATATCCTTGAAGAACCATACACATGGGTTTATTCTATTTCGAGGAATCAAAGTCAAAACTGATTAGTTACGCAGATGCAGAATATTTATTTGATCCGCATAAAGCTCGATCTCAAACACGCTATTTGTTTACATGTGGAGGCACAAGAATATCTTTGCGATCAATGAAGCAATCAATTGTAGCCTACATGCAGAAATTAATAGCCCTCTATGAAGCAAGTTGAGAGTGTGTCTGGTTAAGATCAGTGACACACCTTATTCAGGAAATATGTGATTTTTCTTTTAAAAAGAATATACCAACCACAATGTACCAAGATAATCAACTGCAAATGAAAGTGTCCACAAGATGATTATTGATGTGAAAAATTGAATGAACAATTTACTTGCAACAACGAGGTCATGACGAATAGAATGATATTTAAATTCGGCTAAGCTCAAAACCTCGTCATATTTATCAAATCAGAAAATGATATATCAGGACGAGTTCAATGATACAACATCTTCGTGAAAGTAACTTGATCACAAAGACGCTGTCAATATCAATATTTGAGAAGCTGGTGTACAAGAATGGAGATATCATCGCATGAAATTAAATGATGATTTAATCAGGGGGAGTATAATATGTGTTGCACTCATTTTTCCTTGACTAAGTTTTTGTCCCACTGACTTTTCCTAGTAAGGTTTTTAATGAGGCAACAAATAGTGCGTATCAAAAGATTTATGTACTCTTTTTCCTTCACTAGAATTTTTTACCACGGATTTTTTCTACTAAGGTTTAACAAGACACATTATCTATGGACATCCAAGGTGAGTGTTATAAATCCATTGAATTGTGTGGATTGTCCTTTAGATATACTCAAGACTTAATTGTATTCATGTATACATGTTTCCAAGGTGATAAGAATCATTTGGATAACTATATATCTACTAAGTGACCTTTGGGAGTGATATCTCAAAACTATAAAAGAGATATCACTCGTCATTTGAAAGACACACTTAAATAAGAAGTTTTCTTTTTCCCATCTTACTTCTCTTGTCTTCTCTCTTATATAAGCTTGATTTTATAACAACAACAATTTTAGTTTCCTCCTTTTAAGTCCACGACTATTATTGGTTTTTAAGCTTGAATATGAAATAAGGGTCGTGATATATATATAATATATATATATATATAATATATATATATAATATATATATATATATATATATATCCATGATTGTTTTCATTAAATAATGATATAATTCTTTTTCCTAATAAATTTGGAAATATTTTTATTTCTTATAATATTTTATTAATTAAAGAGATAAGAATTCGCTAATATAATTTTTATTTTTAAAGTTAAGATACAATAATCATAATGTCATAAAATACGAAAATTTATTGAAATTCTTCAAATCACAAAATATCTCTAAAATATTGTTGATGAAATTATCACTAACCCTTTTTCATATTAATTTTAAAAGTAGTAAATATATTAGCAATTGTTTATCCTATTTCAATTCAGAAGAGATTAAGAAATTAACATATTTTCTATTTTATTAGAATTTTATTAAAATCATTATTAAAAAAAGTTATCTATGAGATTACAATAATCTTATATATATGACATATATTATGAATTTTAAAACCATATAAATGGAAAAGGGCCTAAAATACCCCCAAGTATTTGAATTAGTATAAAATGATCCTTCATCGATCTTAAAAATACCCTTGTCATTCACCTTTTGGCTCAAAAATATCCTTATGTCTAATAGACCATATTTATAAGGTGGATAGAGGATAATATTGTACCCAATAATCTTATTGTTTAAGGACATTTTAGGTCATTTTTAGTTTAAATAAGTTGAAATTACTTAATATAAACTCACATGATTGACTTTATTTTGAATTTCATAGTAAATTAAAATTAAAAAAAAAGAGGTTAGGCATGTATGCTCTATACCTCCACACACCCCACCCACCCACTTCTTATTTTTTTTTTTTAAATTTCAATTTATGACAAACAAGAGAGAAGAAAAGGAGGAAAATAATAATGTATTTATGTAGAAATAATTAGTTTAATAAAAGATGACTTGATTAAACAAATATGTATGAATATCACATTTTTCTTTTATGAGTATCCAAAATTCAAATAAAATAATTATTTATTTTATCCTCAACTTCATCCCACCATAGAAATAATACAAATTAAAAAAAATATATAAATATTTGAGTTCATTTCAAATTTGAGTCCCAGATATCTTAATTAAGAATAAGATATTTAAAAAAAGAATAAAAGAGAAAATGAACATGACCGTTGTATAATTAATAGAAAATTTTATATTTATAAAAATAATAATTTATTTTTAGATGGATAATCAGTCGGGGTGAGAGTATTTTAGTTGGATCCTTTTTATGACTGGGTTTCGTTATAATAAGTAGGAGGTTGATTAAAAATAGGTCAATAGGAAGATATCATGAAATTTTTTAATACTATTTTCAAGTGTATCAGGGTAAAATATGAATCATATGTGGTTTTATAAAAAAAACAAGAAATTTTAAAAATAAAATTCTTATTATTTATTCGAGAAGAGTTAAAATTTGGACCAATCACATTAAACAACTATTAAGTAAATATTTAATAATTTTACTTTAAGAAAGCTATTAAAATTAAGGGCAAATATGAATGAAATGATTAACATCAAGGGTATTTTTGAGTCAAAGGGTGGATGATAGAGGTACTTTAAGGCCGAAAGGTCGATAAAGAGTAATTTTGTACCAATTCAAGTACTTAAGGGGCATTTTAGACTCTTCTCCTTATTGTAAATGAATGACATTTTTATTCAATTTCACATAATTTTTGAGAAAAAGTTTGACGATTTTCGGATTTACTTTTTAAACTCCAAGCAATAAAAGGAAGGGCTTATTGTCATTCCTATTTATATGTTGTCTTTACTATTTTTTTTAATATTTGTTTCCCAAAATTAATGCATAAATGACATTGTTCTACATATTTCACCTTTTTGAGCGTTATTAAATTTGAAAGTATATGTTTGACTAATATAGAAAATTGAATAATTAATCAATGTTCATTAATCAAATTAGTTAATCAAAGTAAATTAATTTATGTTTATTTGTTGAAAACACGACTTCAAAAGATAATACTCCCTCAGCCCACTTTAAATTATCATGTAGTAATTTCTGAAAGTCAATTTGATTAACTTTCAAAGTTGAATTAGATAACGTTAATTCAATATTTTAAACAAAAAAAAAATAGATATTAAAAAAATACACAAAAAGTACAATAAATTTCAAAATTTTTGCATATAAATATGATGAAAAAATATATCATAAAATGTTAGTCAAAATTTTTATAATTTAACACTAAAATAATATGACAATTAAAAGTAAAATTACATAATTTTCTTTTTTTTTAAAAAAAAATCATGAAATCTAAAACTATTACGCCTAAATAGATAAATAGGGGCAGACAGAAGAAGTGCAGTAGTACTAAACTAAACAAACATATAACAGGAAGACCAAAGCCCAATCGTCCGTCCAACTTGTAATGTCTTAACACACAGACAATATTACTACTAATAATTCACATTTCTTTTTTCTTATTGCTATTCCTTTTCCCAAGTAAAGTGAAAAACAAAACAATCCAACACACCATTTGCTTAGAGGAACCAAAAAGTTAAAAGTTTGAACCAAAAAACGGGTTTTGCTTAAAGAAAGTTTGTATCTTTTTTCTTTATTTCTAATTAGCAACTAATTCCATAGATCTGCAGCTCAAAACCCTTAACATTTTATACTAAAGTTACTACCTTTATCCTTTTACCACTTCTTTAGAGATGAGTTGTAAAAGATTAGGTTTTTAATTAGTATTAGACATCTTTTACTTCTACAGGGGCTTCTTCCCAATTCTTGATTTTGTTTTTTTTTTTTTTATGATGTTGGTTCTTTGAAGAAATTTTGGGGTTTTAGTTGAAGGTATAAAAAGATTGATTTTTTTTTGTTAGTGTAAAAATGATTCAGTTGTTGTTTATGGTTCTTTGTTTGGAGGGTATGGTGGCATTTCTTCTAATGGTGAAGATTGGGCCACTGAGGGAACTGGTGATGAAGTGTTTGGATCAGGTGAAAATGAGAAAGGGTACTGTTTTAACTATTGCTGGTACAATATCAGCTATCTTATTTTCCAACTTCATTAGTATTATCAAGATTCAGAATAAGGGGGCTAAGATTGGTACAATGACACCAATGGATCAGGTTTTGTGGAGAACCAACTTGTTAGAGGCTACTCTCATGGGTATCATTCTTTAAACCCTTTGTAAATAACTCAGTTTCATTCCCTTGCTATTGGATTCTGATATTTGAGATACTGCTCTTGTGATAATTTATCCATATTATGTCGTATGCAAATGAAAATCAGATTCTTTGTTCACTTGTTTCTCTTCATGATAGTAGTAGTATTTTGTTTACAAATTTAGGGGCACAATCTTTTAAGTTCATTATAGACCGTCTTTGATTTGTTGGCTGCTACTTTTAGGTTTGAATGTGGATGATAATTACCAGGGACATGTAGCATTTTCGCTTCTCAATTGAATAGACATCCGTTGATGGGATTAATTTGTATATTTGATGAATCTTTATAATTCTTAATTCATGTATATATCTGTAGTAGTTCTCGTGGATGACTGTGATGGGAGGAAGCTTTTTTTCAAGAATTTTTTGATGGGTTATTTGGAGTTTGTTGGAACTGAACTTCATTGAATTGTTTGTTGTACTAAACTGGTTTGAAAGGAGATACTTTAGAGTTGAGCTTATACCAATATGTACAAATTGTTGTTGAGATTTGATAAGAAACTATCACATATTCTTCTCTATTCCTCTCGTGTATCATCATTAACACTGTTAATGCTAGGCTTGAGCTTAGTTAATTGAAAAGCTAAAACGTTTATTATTGTTTTTGTTGGGTTTGGGGAAGAAGTGGGGAGGAATTTTGACTCCTAGGTGTCAAAATAAGTTCTGTGCAATTGATACAGTTACTTGCGGGAGCATCAGTTCTTCCTAATTCTTGATCTTAAGTTAGGGATAATAGTGAGTATAGCGAAGTAGCTGCTTCAATGCTGGCCACACGAAGAGCTATGCTGTTTTTAGTCTTCAACAACATTCAAGTGCAATGAAGTAGTTCTCTAAATATCTTGGAATTTGAAGAGAAATTTTTCTAGAGATCGACAGTAGTCTACCTAAACTTAATAGTGTCATATCTCAACCATCTCAGTTGATATTCTATTGATGCTAGTCCTAGTCTTTCAAAATGTGCATCTTATACATTAGTAAAATAAATGTTATGAGTTACTCCGTTGTTTGGGTCGTTCCCTGATTCTCCGATGAAGCTGTTTTGTATATTCCATTTGATATGACATGATAATGGAGTAAGAATGCACACATGGTGGTAGAATGTCTCAAGATTTACAGTTAATTGTTTGGGAGAAGGACATGCCATTACTTGCAAGTCTTATATTGTGGTAGTATGTTGATGTGCTTCTGCGATTATGTTTCAAGGTTGACAAAGCATAAGAGTTTGTTCCTCCTACGCAGCAGTCAAAATGGATTTAGATTTTTCGGTCTTGCAACCATAACTTCAGTCTGAAGTTTAGATCTACTAACCACTGAAAAATATGACAAATAAAAATATGCATGCTACTGGAATTTTGCATTTTTCGAGTTCTCTTATTCATTTATTATTTCCTTTTATGCTAATTTATCTGCATTTGAATGGCACATATCACACAGGATTTTCTCTGTTTCTCGGATTCTTAATTGATCGTATGCACCATTACCTTCGGAAGCTAATTGTGTTGCGTAGTAGTGCGGGATCTTCAAAGAAAGAATTTGAAAGACTTGAGAAAGAAAAGCTGCAGCTTAAGGAGAAAGCAGATAAAGCTGCTGAGGAAATAAAATTATCGCAGAAACAACTCTCTAGTTTAACGGAGACACTGAAGAAGGTTAAGTTGGAGTCAGAGGAGAAAGACAAACGTGTTGAAACGGCGGAAGCACACGTTGCTGCTCTTCAAAAACAAGCAGCAGATCTTCTTTTAGAATACGACCGTCTATTAGAAGACAATCAAAATCTTCAGAATCAAGCTCATGGTTATCGGAGTTGAGAAAAATAGACAGAAGCAGTTGGTTCAAATTTTTGATAATTATGTGCCTGCATGTCTTGACCCTTCTTTAAGCAGAAACGGATTTTGGGAAATGTTGTTACTCAATGAGAATTTTGTAGTATTGCTTTTCAGATATAGACATTGTTAACATTCCCTACCTTGTGTCAGTTCAAACTATAAATTGTGTGTTATCTTTATTCTTCACTCAACTGATTCTTTTTTTGTGGACGGACCTCCTATTGAATGCAAAGGCAGCAACAAATACATTTTCGTCGTATTCTTAGTTTTTATCCAGTATCTAACAGGATTATTAGATAGAGCTTTTACATGACGAGACATGTTTCACCAGTAGTCACCACAGGAACATGTTCCATCCTTAAAGTGATGAAATCGCTTAACATCCCTTACAATAATCTCTCTTTTTACTATAACAGAGATAAACTTTGTTACTTCATGGCAGTCACCGCAGACCCTCAGATTCTTTGTGATAAGTAATCTGGTTCCTGGTGCGGTGTTTAAAAGCCCAAAAGCAATGGCAAGTCTCTCACTATGAATACCCAACATTTTCACTTTGACATCTTCTTCAAGATTCTGCAGCACAAAGTCTGTCTTTGGGACATAGCCCATAGCTTTCATCTCATTTTCCAGATTGCATAGAAGTCCCATTATCTGTTCATATTGAGGGTGACTTGTATCATCCATAAGAAAAGCATGGAGTCTCCCGTTTACCTCTACAGCGCTGTAGCCAGGAACTTTTGTCATCCCTGTCTCTTTCATAAGCTTCCTCACTGCAGCTGCTTTATCCCACATTTTTGCTGCTGCAAAGAAATTTGCTACTAATACGAAAGTACCTGTGTTCTCGGGAATCAATTCAAGTACCCTGTTTGCTGCCAATTCTCCAATGGAAAATTTCTTATGTTTGTGGCAACCAGATAGAAGGGCAACCCAAACAGCAAGCCCAGGTTTAGTTTCCATAGAAGTGATGAGATCTTTAGCTTCTTCAACTTCACCAGCTCGAGCCAAAAGATCAACTGAACAAGCATAATGCTTCTCAGAAGGTTTAATCTTGTATTCATTAACCATGATATCAAACCAATGACGGCCTTCCTCCACTAATCCCGAGTGACTTAAAGCTGAAAGAAGAGCAGCAAAAGTTGCATGATCTGGTTCTATCTGATCCTTCATCTGCTGGAAAAGGGTAAGTGCCTCTTTTCCATGCCCATGGATCCCATAGCATGCTATAATCGTATTCCAACATATCAAGTCCTTAGAAATGATGCAGTCGTAAATGGCACGGGCACAAGAAATGAGCCCACATTTAGCATACATGTCAATCAATCCAGTACTTAAAACTTGATCTATAATGACTTTCCTGGCAGCATAGCCATGAATTGATCTACCCAATCTCAAAGAGCCAACGTCAGAACATGCTAGAAGTGCACTTACAAGTGAAGCTACATCAGGTGTGAATCCTAGCAGCTGCATCTCTATCAGCAGTTGAAGAGCATTAACAGCAAAGCCATTTTGAGCATAGCCAGAAATCAAAGCACTCCAAGTAACAGTATTCCTAAAAGGCATATTCCGAAATACACGAGTACCTATCTCCAACTCTCCATTCTTAGCATACATATCAACGAGGCTAGTTAGTACATTGACATCCATATTAAGGGATCGGCGGATCATATAACCATGAACTGAAGAACCCAATTTCGTGTCTGCAATATTAGCAGAAGCCTGTATCAAACCCAACATGACAACACCATCACCTACCATACCTTCCCTTTGCATCCTCCTATACAAATCCACAGCCTCTCTCCCTTTTCCACTCTGTACAAAACCCGTTATCATCGTAGTCCAACAAACAACATCCCTCCTCAGCATTTTCTCAAATACAGCTCCTGCTTTATCCATCTTCCCACATTTCGAATACAGGTTCAAAACAGAGGACCCAACAAAGACATCATTTTCATACCCACAATCAACCACCTTCTCCCAAACCTCTTCACCCTTCTCCAAATCCTGCAATATCGTACACGCCTTAAGTACCACAGTAAAAGTTGAGCTATCAGGTTTGACACCTTCAAGAACCATTTGACTATAAAAATTTACAACCTCAACAGGGAACTCATTTTTTGAATAGGCAATGATCATAGCATTCCAACAATCTACTCTCCTCAGGGGACTTTTATCAAACAATTTGTGGGCAGATTTGAGATCACCCACTTTGCCATATGATGAAATTAATTGGGCAATGGAGTTTCCATTGGAAAATAGCCCAGATACTACCATAAGAGTGTGAATTTGAGAAATCAATGCACTATGTTTACATCTCAATAGAAGAGGTTTGAGTTCATGTGGTAACAAGCGCATTGAGTCCACTGGGAATTTGAAGTTCACCTCTTTAGTAGCAGCATTTGCAATGGTTCAACAACAAAAAAAAAATTCCCAATGACGGTAAAAATAAATCTTTATATAAGAATATATATAATACTCTCTGTAACTAATTAAACGTGGATGTTATGTATCAAATTTACACGGCATGACTTCAAAAAATTTAAATATAATTTAAGGAATTTAATAATAACTTTAAGAGATGATTTTGAAGTATTAGAGATTGGAAGAAAAACATTATTGTCCTTACTTTTTATATATACTCATCTTATGTGTAGAGCGTTGAAATATTGAAAAGATTGAAAGAAAAACATTTTTTTTTTAATTTGGAAGAAAAATATTACTGTTCTTTCTCTCCATTTCTTTGCCGTTTAATTTCTAATATTTTATTTTATAACACGTTATCAACATGAAATTTAAGGTATGTTTCGGTGATATAATTATTTTTATTTTCATATTCTAAGCACAAATATACATTAGAATATTTTCAATTTATATGTTCTCTAAATAATTTAAGATGGTAGTAAATTTTATTAATCAGTGAAAATAAAATTTCTTATTAAAAGATTACTACACCTAAACTATGCAAGCGTCCTATTATCCTCCTAAACTATTCTAAATTGATATTATTACATAATTTTTTGTCTACCTGGCATGGCGAGTGTATACACTTTCTTAAAAAGCGTAAACAAACTAAAAAAACGAATATAATTTTATTTTTGCAAGTATTTTGTTATAAAATATATTTTCTTGTTTTTCTTATTTTTTAATTTTTTTTCTCCTTATTATCTTTTTTCTTTTTCTTTCTTCTTCAAAGTTTCATTTTCATCTTCATTGAAACTTCTTATTGAGAATTATAACAAATCTTAATTATCTATCCTAACAATAGTTTAATACTTTGTTAATAATTCTGTTAGTTAGTTACTTAGTTAGTTACACATTTTATTCTTCTTTGATTACTCTAGAAGATTCTTAGTCACATTTATATAATGTAGTAGTGATAGATGAAATTGTGACTTCTTTGGCTGAATTCATCAAACACATTATTCTCTTCTTCTTCTCTTCTTCTTCTCTTCAATCACCATTCATGTTCATCTAGCCATGGGTAGCTGCATTGCTTGTTCACTCACTGATACAGTGAGTTTTGATATGGTATCAGAGCCACATCGATTTCTCTCGCTTTTGGATCCTTGAGATCTGTTTTGATCTGGTTTCTGCTTCCAAATTCATTGTTTTATCATGATAGAAGTCACAACTCAAACAACTGCTGCTAGAATTGATACAAGCAGTGTTTTCTATGTTCATCCTTCAGACAATCCAGGAATATCACTTGTTCCAGCTCAGTTTGATGGGGCTAGATACAGATCCTGGAGAAGAGGTATCTTATGAGCTTTTTCTAGTGAAGAACAAGTTAGTTTTCATTGATGGAAGCTGTGTGAAGCCAGCTGAAAATTCTCTTCAATCTCGCCAATGGCAGAGATGTAATGATATGGTAACTTCGTGGATATTGAACTCTCTTACCAAGGAGATTGCAGATAGTGTTGAATATGTCAACAATTCTTCTGAACTTTGGAAGGAACTAGAAGATAGATACGACCAGACAAATGGTGCGAAACTGTATCAAATTCAGAAGGAAATTGATGATCTAACACAGGGAACTCTAGACATCACTGTCTATTACACAAGGTTGAAAACGTTGTGGCAAGAATTGAACACTTTGAATACAAAGAGTATATGCACTTGTACATGTACTTGTGGTGCCAAGGATAGTATGCATAAATCTGAACAGGACAGGCGTTTGATACAATTCCTCATGGGATTAAATGAAGTTTACACTTTAATCAGAGGTAATATACTCATGATGAATCTTCTTCCTTCCATTGCACAGGCTTTTTCTTTGTTGATTCAAGAGGAAAAACAAAGAGAATATAGGCCTACTAGTCGTACACCTATGGAATCGATTTCATTGAATGTAAATGCTGGTAGAGGATCACCAGGTGGTAGAGGCTGTAGAACAAATTTTTCAAGTAACAATGACTCAGGCAACAATAATAATGGGAGTGTTATGATCTGTGATTTTTGTAAGAAACAAGGTCATATTAAGGAGAAGTGTTACAAGCTACATGGATATCCTCCAAAGAATAATACTCTTAACAACAGAACAAACAATGCACAACAGTTCAGGCAAAAAAACAATCAGAACTTCAGAGGAAGAAGGATTATAGCTAATGCACATGGGGAAGAATGCTCACAAGAAAGCAGTAATTCAAATGCTGTCATCACACAAGAACAGTATGGTCATATTATGAGCTTGTTACAGCAGTTCCAGATTGATAGTTCAGGAGAGGATTCTAAGGGTAATGCTGAACCTAACAAATTTGCATGTACAGTATTATGCACTTATTCTATTGATTTTGGTATTGCTTCATGCAAATGTTCTAGATCAAGTATTGATTTGTGGATCATTGACTCAAGAGCTTCAAACCATATGACATATAATAAATCTTCACTAACAAACATTCAAACATTACCCTATCCTATACTTGTTTCACTTCCTAATGGATACAAGGTCAAAGTGACAGAGTATGGTGATGTACATATTACATCTAAAATGGTCTTAAACAAAGTATTGCATGTTTCCTCTTTCAAGTATAATCTCATTTCAGTCCAGTCTTTAGTTTCTTCAATGAAGTGCATGATCTTATTCACTGATACAACTGTCTATTACAGGCCCCTTCAATGAAGAGGCCTCAGGCAATTGGTAGTAGCAAGGATGACATTTACTACATGTGTGGGAGATGCTTGAAAAATACTACTCATGCCACTGATTTTTGTTTATAGTTGTCTATCTCATGGTTGTAGGTGTATTCCTTTTCCAGTTTCAGTTTGTAATGAATCATCTGTTGAACAATCTAGAAAACTTCCTGTAATCTCTGTTTGTTCATCTACCAATAATACAAATATGTTGAACAATTGTGCATCTCTTGAATCTCTTAAAGATGATGTGGATTTACTGTGGCATAATAGACTTGGCCATGTACCTTTTGTGAAAATGAGAAATATACCTACTATTCCTGTTAAATTTTCTACCAGACAGCCCTTTACATGCACCATATATCCAATGGCAAGACAAGTCAGGTTACCATTCACTCACATCACAACTCATTCTAAGGCTATTTTTTACCTTCTCCATATTGATTTATGGGGTCCTTATCATGTTCCTACATATGATAATTGCAAATATTTCATTACCCTTATGGATGACTATAGTAGAGCTACCTGGACATATTTGTTGAGCACCAAAAGTAATGCCATACAAGTTCTTCAAACCTTTATTAATATGATAGAGAATCAGTTCCAAACAACTATAAAATGCATCAGGTCAGACAATGGATTAGAGTTCAATAATAATGAAACACTCAAATTTTTTCAAGCCAAAGGTATCACACATCAGAAAAGTTGTCCTTACACACCACAACAAAATAGCATAGTAGAAAGAAAGCACAAATACTTGCTGGAAACAGCTAGAGCTCTTCTTTTTCAGTCCAAATTACCTACCAAGTACTGGGGTGATTGTATTCTTACATCCACATACCTCATTAACATGCTTCCTTCCACATTTCTCCAAAATAAGTGTCCTTATGAGATGCTCTATAAGGAAAAACCAAAATATAGTAAATCAAGATCTTTTGGATGTCTATGTTACCCACATTACCTAAAGTTCATAGAGACAAACTAGAGCCAAGAACCACCCCCATATATTTATAGGATATTTTCTAGAATTAAAGGGTACAAGGTAATGAGTCTTGCCACAAGAAAAATACAAATCTCAAGAGATGTGTTTTTTCATGAAAACATTTTTCCATTTACTTTATCTTCAGAAAACAACATTTTTCCTTCTATTTTAAAAACTTGTTCTACTGATATTAGTGAACCTTGTGATACATTGTTAAACAATCATTTGGATGTAATTGATGATCATACAACTCTGTCTCTTAATCCTCAGTCCACACATTCATCACCACATACACAAACTGAAATACCAATTCCACCAATACCACAGAGAAAATCCAATAGAGGAATTAAGACACCTTTTCATTTACAAGATTATATTTTGTCACTCCCTAATCTAAAAACCAATTCCAATTCTATTTCCAATACCAATACCATTCCCAACAATAACCAAAATAATCTGGCATCTAATGCATTGTTTAGTAAACACCATTCCATAAGTTCTGATGTCATTGCTTCTAAAAGTCAAGTCTTGGTTTAAAGCATTTGTTGTGACACTGATCCATGTTCTTATGAAGAAGCAGCATTAGGTCCTGCATGGCAAAAGGCAATGGAAACAAGAATTTGATGCTTTACATGCAAATGAAACTTGGGATATGGTTAAACTACCTATGGATAAACAAACTATTGGATGTAAATGGGTTTATAAAGTGAAACATAAAGCTGATGGTAGCATAGAGAGGTTCAAGGCTAGATTGGTGGTTAAGGGATATACTCAAAAGGCTGGAATAAATTACACAGAAACGTACTCATGTGTTGTTAAAATGACCACTGTGAGAACATTGATGGCATGTGCTGTGAAAAAGGGCTGGGAAATGTTCCAACTTGATGTCAATAATGCATTCCTACATGGTGATCTATATGAAGAAATGTATATGTTAGTGCCTCAAGGTCTTGATGTAAGTGAACCAAGTTTAGTTTGTAAGCTTAACAAGTCTCTATATGGCCTTAAACAAGCCAACAGACAGTGGTATGCTAAATTGACTGAAGCATTACCCCTTAGAGGCTATACACATTCACACTATGATTACTCTTTGTTCTACAAGAAATCTAATTCACTGGTGGTGTTTGTGGCAATTTATATTGATGACATAGTCTTGACAGGAACAAATACAATTGAGATCAGTTAACTAAAAATGTACCTAGATAAGACATTCAAGATTAAAGATCTTGTTAAACTTCATTATTTTTTGAGTATGGAAATACTTGACACTGCAGGAGGGGTCCTTATTTCACAAATGAAGTTTGTGTTAGACTTACTAAAGGAGTATGATTGTTTCAGTTACACATCTTTATCATCTCCTCTTGATCCTAATGTTAAGCTTAGAGCCAAGGAATGAACTCCACTTTCTGATCCTACTTATTACAGGAAACTTGTGGGGAAACTAAATTTCCTCACTAATACCAGAATGGATATAGCTTTTAGTGTTCAACAGTTGAGTCAGTTTATGAAGGATCCCAGAACTCCTCATTTACAGACAGTTTTTCACTTGCTTAGATATATAAAAGAAGATCCTACCCTGGGAGCTTGCTTGTCAAAAGATTCTGATTGTACTATGAAGGCATATTGTGATTCAGGCTGGGCCACATGTCCAGATTCTAGAAAATCTGTAAGTGGATATTTGGTCTTGCTTGGAGATAGCCCTATTATTTGGAAGTCTAAGAAGCAAGAAACAATATCATTGTCTTCTGCAGAGGCTGAATACAGGTCACTTAGGAAAGTGGTAGGTGAATTGGTTTGGCTGCATAGGTTGATCACTGAGTTAACCATACCTCATTCTTCTTCTGTTGTTGTGTACTATGACAGTCAAGCTGCCATACACATAGCACATAATCCGGTTTTCCATGAGAGAACTAAACATATTGAAGGTTGACTGCCATTTTGTACGTGATAAGCTGCAGGAGGGGCTCATTTCGATTCAACATGTGTCCACAAGTGAACAACTAGCAGACATTTTTACCAAATCTCTTACTGGTATTAAACATGCTGCAGTTTTGAACAAGTTGGCTGTAAGATCATTACCACCAACTTGAGGAGGGGTATTGAGAATTATAACAAATCTTAATTATCTATCCTAACAGTAGTATAATAGTTTGTTAATAATTCTGTTAGTTAGTTACTTAGTTAGTTACACATTTTATTCTTCTTTGATTACTATAGAAGATTCTTAGTCACATGTATATAATATAGTAGTGATAGATGAAATTGTAACTTCTTTGGCTGAATTCATCAAACACATTATTCTCTTCTTCTTCTCTTCAATCACCATTCATGTTCAGCTAGCCATAGGTAGCTGCATTGCTTGTTCACTCACTGATACAGTGAGTTTTGATACTTCTCACTTTATGTCTCTTTTTACCACAACTCCATCTCCCCTTTTACTACTATTAATTTAACTCTCTTCAATCTTGAAAATATATCTATAACAATTTTATAAATCCATTAGATTTCAAGATGATTAGTAGATATTATTTAGTTTTTTTAATCCAAATTTCAATTAAAAATTTTCAATTTTTGGAGAATCGTGATTCTTTCAAAATTATCATTTCTAGTTTTGAATTTATATGAAAATGATATAAATTAATGAGATGATTGAGTAAATATCTCAAAAGGTCACTCAACCATGTGAAATTATTTGAGAAAATCACTCAACTTTATTTTGTATCAATAAAGTCATTCAACTTATAAATTATCTTTTATAAAGTTACTCAAGTTAAACTAATTTTTCTGCAAAATCACTATAACCAAAAGATAAAAGAGATAATTGCACAAATCATCCTTCAAGTTTAATTTTTTAAATATTTACTTTCATTATAGTTTATAAAATTATATTTATCTCTTATTTATTTGTATATATATTTATTTATTTATAATAACGGTCTTAACACAATTAATAGGGATATATTAATGTTAATTTTAATTTTGATATTTTTACATTTAAGTATTAAAATTATGGAACGGGAACTTACAACGTTTTTATTAGCCTATAAACAGTGGTCTGACGAAATATTTTCCCTTTAAATTAATCGTTTCTTTTATTATTATTTATAAAAGAAGATTAAAAAGGAATATTTTTGTAAATAGTTTTACCTTTGTAATTCTAATGGATTTTCTATTTTTCATTCTTACTAAACGATTTTATCGATAATAATATGATGATGATCCTTTCTTTTATTTTTTGTTTCTCTATATAATATTTTAAAAATAAATTTACGAACACAGAAAGTGATTAAATAATGGGCAAGATTGATATTTGAATATAAAACATAAGTTGAAATCACTGGATTCTAAGATTAGTAGGGAATATCTTTCTTATCAAAGTTTAGAAATTATTTGTTCAAAGCTTATTCACTTAATTATGGTTAAGTCATATGTTTCTTATTTAGATGTGTATTTAACTAGAAAAAAAAGAGTAATGGAGGGGATTCTGATTCGTATGTTTATATTCATAATAATTAGGTTAAGAAAATAATTATTAATAAAAAAAGATATATAAGTATAATATTATAAACTAAGATGAAAGTAAGTATTACAAAATTAAACTTGTAGAAGTATCACATAATTTTTTTATCCGATTTCAGTTAATTTTTTTTAATTTTTGGGGGATTAATTCTATCATGATTTCTAATTCTGAATTTATAAGAAAATAAGTAGTTCATGATACTTCAAAATTTTAAATTTTCTTAGAATAATAATTGATTTTGTGATCAATAATTTAGTAAAGTCTAAATAATAGTATGAATTCTATAAAGAATTTGACCGGAGAACAAGAAAAAAAAGAAAAGGAAAAAATGGAAGTGACATTTTATTTGACAAATGGGCCGGGATGTGAAGAAAAAAAAATGGAGTGATGAATTATTTGAAAGTGAGAGGTGGAAGATGAAATGAAATTAAAGAGAGAAATAAAGAAAAAGGAAAAACTTAAAATGAAAAAAAAAACAAATTAAACTAATACGTGTCATGTTACGATTGGTGTGTGAACACACTTGCTTCTTATAATTTGGGGTTGATCGAAGAATGATATAATAATATATACTCGAAATTGTTTAGTGGGGGTAACAATAAAGTTAAGGTGTCTTTTTTAAAATTCGAGACAACTTTAATGGTGACATTATATCTTTTCTCTAAAAGTTTATTATTTTAATCTAATTTGACTATTTTTATGATAGTTTTTAATCATGTCAAATTTTAGAAAATTGGAGTTCATAGCACTTGATATTTTTGATAAAAATTATTTATCATGGGTACTCGATGCTAAAATCACCTAGACACTAAAGATTTTGGTACCACCATTACTAAAGGTAATACAACATCGAGTCAGGACAAAAGAAGGTTGTGATTTTCTTCGTCATCATTTAGATGAAGGATTAAAGGTCGAATATTTAACAGTGAAGGAACCACTTGAATTGTGGACTCGTTTAAAGGAAAGGTATGACCACCTTAAGAGTCAAGACAACAATATTGCCTTTATGATTGGATACACTTAAGATTACAAGACTTCAAAATTGTATGTGAGTATAATTCTGTTGTTTATAGAATAAAATTCCAATTAAAATTAAGTGGGAAAAATATAACCGATGAGGATATGTTGAAATGGACGCTTACTACTTTTCATGCCTCAAATCTGGTGTTACAACAAAAATATCGTAAAAGGAGATTTATAAAGTATTCTAATTTAATCTTATGACTTCTTGTGGCTGAGCAACATAATACCTTTTTGTTGAAAAATCATGAAGTCTGTCCCATCGAAACTGCTCCTCTACTGGAAGCAAATGTGGTAGAAGCACATAACCTATTTCAAAGAAGTTAAAATAATAATTGGGGCCATAATAATGTGCGTGAATGTGACAATGGCAGAAAACAATATGATAATCATCGTGGTAGTGGTCATTATAAAAGAGAAAACAATATAGGTTCTCAAAGTAATACCATCGTTGTGGCATGAAAGACCATTGGAAGAGTGAATGTTAGACTCATGAGGATTTTGTCAGGCTTAATCAAAATACCTTTAAAAGAAAGGCAAATAGATGTGGTACATCTTCTTTTAATGCTCGAGTCACTGGACACTTAAAAATAAATTATGTTGAGAAAAAACCTTCGCAAATGTACAATGATAATATTGAAGCAAATTTAGCTTTGAAGAATGACGATTTTAATAACCTCAATGATATTACTCATTTGGAGGTTGAATACTTCTTTGGAGATCATAATGAAGTTTGATGTTATTTTATGATGTACAATATGTTGTTGTTTTTGTGTGCTTTTCATTAACATTTTTATGTCACTTTTATTTTTAAAAGTAAAATAATATAAAGACCTAAATTTTCTTGCAATGTTGCTAGTTATTTTACCTCTTATGATCTACTTTTATTTAATGAAGAAAAATAGAAATTTTCAGTCTTCAAATGGATCCAAGATGCGTAATGAAGATATGTGTCTCCTGAATAGTGCTACAACTCACACTATATAAGAGAAAAAAATATTTCTCTCATTTAATTATGAAATGGGTCAATGTTAATACAATATTCGATAGTACAAAAATAATTGTAGGTTTTGAAAGAGCATCATTGTTACTACCTAAAGGAACAATATTGGTCGTTAATAATACTTTGTATTGTAGTAAGTCTCAAAGAAACTTGTTAAGTTTCAAGGATATTCGTCAAAATGACTATAATATTAAGACTACAAATAAAGGAAATGTTGAATACCTTTATATTACTATAATAAAAGAAGAAAAAATATTTGTGCATGAAAAACTATCTGCACTTTCTTCTAGGTTGTACCACATAAGTATTGATGTGGTTGAATCATATGTCATGGTAAATAAAAGATTTATTAAACATAATGATTTCATCATTTGGCATGACTGGTTGAGTCATCCCGATTATAATATGATGAGCAAAATTATTGAGAATTCATATGGACATACTTTAAAGAATGAGAAAATTCTTCAATTTAAGTAATTCTCTTATATTGGTTGTTCCCAAGGGAAATTGATTATTAAACCATCAACACTAAGGTTGGAATTGAATACCCTACATTTCTGGAACGTATACATGGAGATATATGTGGACCAATTCACCCTTCATATGGACCATTTAAATATTATATGGTCTTGATAGATGTTTCTACAAAATGGTCTTATAGTTGCTTATTATCAACTCACAACATAACTTTTGCGAGATTGTTGACTCAAATCATAAGGTTAAAATCACAACTTCCAAATTATAATATTAAGAAAATTCGTCTTGATAATATTGATTAATTTACATCTAAATTGTTTAATGATTATTGTATGTCCATTGGAATAACAGTTGAACACCCAGTTGCTCATGTTTATCCTCAAAAATGATCTAGAAGAATCGTTAATTAAACGTTTTCAGGTGATAGCTTGAGGCACCTTACAATTTTTGGATGTGTAGTATATGTTTCAATTGCTCCACCATAATGCACAATGATGGATCCCCAAAGAAGGTTGGGAATATATGTTGGGTACGAATCTCCTTTTATTATAAAATATTTGAAATGAATGAATGGAGATTTATTTACAACAAGATTTGCTGATTGTCATATTGATGAATTTGAATACCCATCATTAGGGGGAAACATAAGAAATTAAAAAAACATGATAGATTGAGATGCAGTGTCACTATCTCATTTGGATTCTCGAACAAATTATGTGAACAAGAGGTTCAAAAGATGATTTATTTGTAAAATATTACAAATCAATTGTCAGATGCATTTAGTAACCTTTCAAGGGTTACTAAATCTCATGTTCCAGCTGCAAATGCTCCAATTCGAGTCTATATTCTTATAGAACAAACTGTTAATGCAAATGAGTCTAGACCACGTCTGAAACGTGGTAAACCAATTGATTCTAAGGATAAAAATCCATGAAAAAGAAAAAGAAAAAATAATCATAATATGAAAATGAATGCTCAAGGAGAGCCTCAAGAAAATAAAAAATGATGAGACAACAGAAAATATTGAGATATATGAAAATAATGAAAATAAAGAAATCTCAATAAGTTATGTCTCGACTGGAAAAAAGATCAAACTTAAAAGAAGTTGTGGTTTATAACATTTTTGCTTATAATGTTGCTACTGAAATAATGCAACAAATTGAGGATTATGAACCAAAATTTGCCGGTGAATGTAGACAGAGAAATGATTGGTTAAAGTGGAAGGATGCAATTCAAGTAGAGTTGACTTCACTAAAAAACGTGATGTTTCCGAATTTAATAATTTGAATACCTAGAGGTGTCAAGCAGTGGGGTACATTGGATTTTTGTTCAAAAACGAAATGAAAAAGGTGAAGTCGTTAGATATAAAGCACGACTTGTGGCTCAGGAATTTTGGCAAAGGCATGGCATCGATTATGTAGAAACATATTCTCATATAGTAGATGCATTGCCTTCAGTTATTTAATGAACTTGGAAGTTCATGGAAATTCTGAAATGCACTTGATGGACGTGGTGATTGCTTACTTATATGGCTCATTGGATCACGATATTTTTATGAAAAATCCTAAATGATTCAAAGTACCTGAAGAATACAATGGTTCTCAAGAAACTTGTTCAATAAAACTTCAGAAATCCTTATACAAATTGAAACAAATAAGGAGAATATGGTATAATTTGTCCTTAGGTCTTCATGAGAAGGTCTGGATCTGAATTTGTCATAATAGTTGTATATATTGATGATTTGAATATAATGAAACTCTCGAGGAGCTTTCAAAGACATTAAAATGTCTAAAAATGAATTTGAAATGAAAGACCTCAAAAAGACAAAAGTTTATCTTGGACTTCAAATTAAACATTTTGTAAATGGAATATTTATTCTTCAATCAACATATACTGAGAATATATTAAAAAGATTTTACATGGATAAATCACATTCATTAAGTAGTCTGATGGTTGTCAGATCTCTTCATATTAATAAAGATCCATTTCGTACTCATGAAAATAAAGATGAACTTATTGGTGCTGAAATACCATATCTTAGTATAATTGGTGCATTAATATATCTTGCTAATAATTCTAGACCAGATATAACTTTCTCGGTAAGTTGGTTAGTAAGGTTTATGTAACGACCTGTTTAGTCGTTTTGAGCAGCAGATTTTATTCCTGGAAAACTGGCTGAGACGACGGACCCCACGACGGACCGTCATGGGCACGACGGACCGTCGCAGGGTCTCATTTCAAAACACTTAGAAATTCTGAAATTTGGGTACTGAAATCGACTCTCTGAACTTCGTGACGACATGGCAGGACGGACCGTCGTGGGCACGACGGACCGTCACAGACCATTTAATAGAATTGAGTCTCTGAACTCTGTGACGGAGCAGCAGGATGGACCATCGCAGGCATGACGGGCCGTCACAGACTGCGTAATCCCAGGCTGGGTCGGATTTCTTTAAATGTTTTAAGAGACGTTTTGGACTATTCCTGCTTTAATTATAAAGTTAGTGGGTTAATGTTAATAAGTCTAATTACTTGGCGGTTAAAAGAGGTAACCTTGAGTTAATTAGTGGGTTATTATTGTCATCTTTTATACTTAATTATATGCTAATTAGGGTAAACGAAAGAGGGTTTGAATAAGAAAAGTAGAAAGAACAAAGAGAGGGAAGAGAAACGATAGAGAGAGGATCGAACGAGAGGAAAACACAAAGCTTTGGGAATTGCTTGCTTGATCACTAATCTTCGGTGGAGGTAGGTTATGGTTTTTATGCTATTCGTAGTAACTCTTAATAGCGAATGATATGTATTGGTAGTATTGTAACCCTTCTATATGCTTAATTGTATGCTTGCATGAATGTGATTATATAATTGTGTGATAAAATAAGCATGATGAAGCTATTAAATCCTAAATCTTGAAAAGAAACCCTAATGTAGTTTGTTAATGATGATGCCTTGGTATGAAAGAAGGCTTGATGAACGAAAGTAGTGAGATTAGGGGATCGGGTGCCACGTTCCGGTACCAGGATAGAATGAGGATCGGAGTGTCACGTTCCGACACCCGGATAGTATATGGATCGGGTGCCACGTTCCGGTACCAGGATAGTATATGAGGATTGGAGTGTCACGTTCCGACACCAGGATAGTATATGGAGCGGAGTGTCACGTACCGACACGAGGGGAATTAAGATAATGAATCTTGAAATATGTTAATATACTCAATCTAATGAACCTAATTCCCAAATGAGTATGGTATTGAGGCTTGAGTCCTCATGTGTGAACCTGGCAGTACTTAGTAATGATTATAGAACTTGTTGTTGCTACATGTTGAGTATTATAGTTGATTTTATAATATTACTTGATATATACTGTTTTCTATTTTGAGTTGGCCGATGATATCTACTATGTACTCGTGTTTTGTACTGACCCCTACTGTTATGTTTTCTTCTTTGATATTTGTGGAGTGCAGCAAACGTACCGTCATCTTCAACTCAACCGCAATTCTAGCCAGTCTTCGTCACACCAGATCTTCAGGGTGAGCTAATGCTTCTAGCTTGGACTGGATCTTCTTCCTCATGTCTTGATGCCTTGAAGTTCCGGCATGGACTAGCTTTTACTTGTTTTAGATTCTTAGAATACTCTTAGTTTAGTAATTTGATCATAGATGTTCTTGTGGTGATGACTTCCAGATTTTGGGGAATAATAGATGTTGAATTTTAGAAGTTATTGAATTGGTTTTTTATTAATGAGTTTAAGTCTTCCGCATTACTTTCTGTTGATATTATACTGAAATGTTAGGGTTTAGATTGGTTGGTTCGCTCACATAGGAGGGTAAGTGTGGGTGCCAGTCGCGGCTCGGTTTTGGGTCGTGACAGTTTAGTTCTTCTCCAATAAAAAGACGCTGGAATGCGATTAAGCATATATTCAGATACCTTCGAGGGACTATTGATATGGGATTGTTTACTCAAATGAATCCAAGTCACAATTGATTGGTTATGTAGATGCAGGATATTTTTCTAATCCCCATAAAGATCGATCACAGACAGGCTATTTATTCACATCTGGTGGTACAACTATATCATAGCGTTCAACAAAACAAACTATGGTTGCCACTTCCTCAAATCATGTTAAGACTAGCGGCGGTATCGAAATCAGGTGATTCGGAATTGATAAGTTTTGAAACCGATACCGAATTGGTACTATGCGAACCAGTACCGTTCCGAAACCGACAACAAATCAAACCGATAAACCGATAAATTTTGTCATATTCCATCCCGGTTCGAAAGAAAATCGGTAGTATATCGGATCGGACCGGACCAGTAACCAAGACGGACCGGTATTAAAAAAATAATTTAAATTATTTAAAATTTAAAGATTTAATTTTTTTAATTGAATATAATTTTTATTATAATAATTAAAAATAAAAATTTAAATTCTAAACTTTAAAAGTTGAAAATTTTAAATTTTCAAACTTTAAAGTTATAAAATTTTAAAGTTATAAAATTTTAAATTTTCAAACTTTAAAGTTATAAAATTTAAATTTCAAACTCGTAAAGTTTGAAATTTTTAAATTCAAACTTTAAGTTTAAATTTTAAATTTTCAAACTTTTAAAGTTTGAAATTTAAATTTTATAAACTTAAATGTTTGGAAATTTAAATTTAAATTTTAAAGTTTAAAAATTTAAATTTCAAACTTTTAAGTTTGGAATTTTTAAATTCAAACTTTTAAAGTTTGGAAATTTAAATTCAAATTTTAAAGTTATAAAATTTAAATTTCAAACTCTTAAAGTTTGAAAATTTTAAGTTCAAACTTTAAAATTATAAAATTAAAAATTGACAATATTAAAAATTAAAGTTAATACAACAATATTAAAAAACAAATTAAGGTGAATACCTATATTTTTATTAATATTTATGTGATATTACAATTATATTTACAAAAATATTAGTAGAGTATTAAAAGATTTAATCTACACAACCACATTCTAGAAAGAGTTCTGTTTGAATTAAATTTAGAATTATCATACTCTTACTAATTGTTGTTGTCACCATATAAATCCCTTCGTAAATCATTCAACATTTTTTTAGTAACATGTTCGGGAATTGGTTGAATAGAAAGATCTTCCATTGCTTCAATCTCGTCGTCACTATAATCCTACATTACTTCATCAACGTCATCTTAAAATTTGGTCGGTAGTGTTTCACGACCCAAATTTCTTCTCTCGGCATTAATTCGATCTCGAAATAATACCGATATCTCCAAGTTGTCGGCTTCTAGTGAATGCCTATGTTCTCCAAGTCGAAATCTTGCTGCACTAAAGACGCCTTCCGAAGCTACAGACGACGCTTGCATAGCTAATATATCTCGAGCCATCGGTTGTAGTTTTGAAAATCCTTTCCCGAATTTCTCCACCATGCTAGAATATCTTTAGTAGGTTCTGTATTTTGATTAACATAGGTATCAAAATCATTTCTATTATCGTGAGAAAGTTCAAGATAATCATATGAATAAGCATCAATATTATCTTCATCAAATCTACTCCTAGAGCTTTGAGGTTCATTTTCACTTGATAAATTAATATTAGTATTATATAAATCATACAATTTTAGCTTATGTTATCTTTAACTTGTTGACAACTAGGAATTTCTTCTTATACATTTTTTCAACCATTTCTGATGCACCTACATCTTTATACTTAGGGTTTAACAAACACGCGCTTAAATAAATTTGAGGAATAGGAATATAATATTTTTAAAATTTTAGAATTATTTTTTCAATGGTTTGTCGAAATCTTGATTTATTTTTAAATTGATATAATTTAGAAGAAATCCAACAAATATCAGGCAAAATAGTACAAATTGATCGAATATAAAGTACAGATATTCTTTTTGTAGTTAAGTAAAAAACTTTTAGGAAATCTATAAGTTCATTTATATCACGCCAATCACTATCATCTAGTCTATATGTCATATCAGAATTATGAGCATTCCAAACCATTTGTAAGAGTATTCTATATTCATAAGCGACTACAAGCATTTCATATAAAGTATTCCATCCAATAGCCACTGTTTTTGGAATATTTCTAGGTGGAAGATTATTTTCAAAACAACGATTTTGAAAATCTTTACGCCTAGACTTAACTTGACATTTAAATATAAAATTACATGCATTTTCAACTTTCGTACATCCGTTATCATACATATGTACACCATCTCTAACCATCAAATTATATATGTGCAGTACACCTAATATGATAATTATCACCATAGAAAAGACAAAGAGTAAGTCTTAAATATTCAACCGCAGTATTATTACTTGAAGTATTATCTAAGGTTATACTACTTATTTTATAACATATTCCATAACTTTGTAAAATATCTAAAATAGTTTGAGCAATATAACTACCGTTTTTTTGCATTTGACAACATTTATAACCTAAAATTCTTTTTTGCATATACCAATTTTCATCAATCCAATGTGCAATAACAGTCAAATAATTGTTACCGTTTACACTACGATCCATATCAGAAGTAATAGCTATTTTACAAGTATTATAATAAAATAAACAACGAAGATAATGAAAATATTGTGCATAATAATCAAATACAACCTTTTTATTGTATTTCTAGCAAAACCTTTAAAATTTAGATTATATACAATTTGAATATAATGTATACAATTGAAATTTTCAGCAAAATTAAATGGCAAACTCATAACACATATCATTTTAGCTAGTTCTTCAAGATCTTTTTCTCTACTATATGAAAGTGGTAAACTTGAGCCAGAAACATTAGACGGATTTAATTGTGTTTGTACCATGTTAGAGCCGCCTACTCCTACATTTTCAGGAAGGGGATACCCTTTTTTTAGCTTCCGCTACCGCTTTAGCATGCAAAAATTCATTTTTATAACAAGACATTAAATGACTACTCAAATGTCCCGTCCCGCCAGATTTACCAACAGTTTTATGATTTAATCTATGTTTACATTTATTACAAATAACTTGTGTTTTATCTTCGTTTTGTGTCATAAATGGCCAAAAACCAATTTTTTAGCACGTTCTGCCTTAGGCCTAGGATGTATGGGGAGAACATGGGCAGGACAACGAAAGGGAGCGGGATTGGGAGTATTAGTAGCCGTAGGTGGCTCAGTTTCATCATCACCAAAAGTAGGCGGATCAGTATAATTATCAATATCATTATCATTATCATTATCACTAGGCAAATCTTC
The DNA here is from genome assembly GCA_027705065.1 of Solanum peruvianum. NCBI lineage: Eukaryota > Viridiplantae > Streptophyta > Magnoliopsida > Solanales > Solanaceae > Solanum > Solanum peruvianum. The sequence continues at coordinate 55,001,196 of JAKWJD010001763.1, forward strand.
ATCAAAATTATCAAAGCGACGTTGTAAATGTTTATGATAAGGATCTAATCCTGAATTACTATCAATATTAAAAACCGTATCATCAACATGTGTATAATCATCCTATTGATTCTTAATATAGTAGATTTTTTAGTTTTTAATTTAGAAGAACTATCAGTTTTTGCATTATCGGAGGATGTAAAGTTTCACATATTTTTTACACGCTCAAATGCATTTTTTTTACCCTTTTCTTTTTGAACAAAATTTTTATCGAAATCCATCATAAATATTCAACGTGAGATTATATATAATACGAAAATTTCATGTAAATAATAAATCACAAAATAAATAAATAATTATTTAAATATAAATGAAATGTAAAATAAAAGTTGGAACGAATGTACCAAACGTCTATTTTTTAAGTAGACGTTTATGACCGCCGAAAGCCGAACGTGGAAAGTTAAAAGTTAAATTTTGAAGCTCCAAATTTAATTTTCAAAGACAAAATAAGGCAACACCGGAATTTAAGATATTATATATTAGAGAATTAGAGAGTAGAGAGTAGAGAGTTGAGAGAATAGAAGATGAATAGATGATTTTGTAATTTAAAAGAATGAAATTTAGGGGTATTTATAAGTATAAAAATGGGTTAAAGTATAATTTTAATAATTTAGGGTATTAAAAAAGTTTGGGAGGGGGGGGGGGGGGAGGTAGGAGTGTAAGTGGCTGAAATTTGGGTCAAATAGTCATTGGGGGGCCTACTAGACGTTATTCAACTGCTATAAACGGATAGATTTTAAAAACAAATAAAAAAATTGATCGGACCGGATCGATAACGGATCGGTAATTTTCGAAACCAAGAGGGATCGGTAAATCCCAGTTTCCATCGCGTTACCTATCCAGTACCAGACCGAACCGGTCTATACCGAGACTAACTGGGATCGGATCGGACCGGTAATCGAGACGTACCGATTCCGCTGCCAGTCTTAAATCATGTAGAGTTAATAGTCATTCATGAAGCGATTCGAGAATGCGTTTTGTTGAGATCAATAACTTAACATATTCGAGAAACATGTGGCCTTTCTTTGGAAAGAGATGTTCCAACAATATTGTATGAAGATAATGTTGCATGTATAGATCAACTGAAAGGGGGATACATTAAAAGAGATGAAACAAAACACATTTCACAAAAAAAAAATTCACTCATGATGATATAGCTGTTGAACAAGTTCACTCAAGTGATAGTTTAACAGATATGTTCACTAAGGCATTGCCAACTTCAACCTTTGAAAAAATAAGACACAAAACTGAAATGTGTTGTCTTCGAGATATTAAATGATGTTTTCATCAAGCGAAGTAAATACGCGCTACTTTTTTTTTCTTAATCAAGATTTTTATCCCACTGAATTTTTTGTTGATAAGATTTTTAATGAGACAACAAACAATGCGTATTAAGAATAACTATGTACACTCTCTTTTGTTCTTCTAGATTTTATTTTATACATGAACATCCAACGGTAGTGGTGTAAATAATAAAATGTGGATGACATGTATAAATTCATACTTCATGACTTTAAAAGATTTAAGTGATTTAATTATGACTTTAAGAGATGTCTTATACGACTTTGAAGGATTAGGAATATACTTACTTTCTATATATAGTCATCTTATATGTAGATATAAATACATTGAAATATTAAAAATATTGAAAGAAAAACATCACTGCCCTTTGTCTCCATATCTTTGTTATTTAATTTTATATACTTTATTTTATAACATATTTAAATTAGTCTTTGAAACATCTTTTTTTTTAAAAAAAAGTTAAATTTACCGACTGAGCTAAGGCGTAAATAATACTGATATTTGTTACTGTTTGACAAATAGTGAAAAAGAGCTTTTCTTTATTTCATCTTCGCCATAAAAATTTACACTGGATTTTTAAAAAAATGGTAACAATAAGTTTTTAAAATAAATGGGTGGTGACATAAGTCTTAATTATTGGGTGTAGTTGATAATTATGTGATTAATGATTAAAATATTGTGGAGTTTCCCTCAAGTTTATAAGTTGACAATTTGGTCCAGTGAATTAAATGAAGAGTAAAAGGGTAATTTCACATACCTAATTTAACCAAATTTTGTTGGGAATTAAATGAGGGGTAAAAGGGTAAATTAACTAAACCAAACCTAATTTAACTAATTTTGATGGTAAATATCGAACCAAAAGAGGAGATAAAAGATCCCCCGCCTCCAACCGTCGTATTCGTCTCCTTCTTCTTCTTTTACTCTCGTCTTTGCCTGTTGCTTACCTTTCTTCCCGCTCTCTTCATCATCATCATCTTATTATTATTATTTTCGTACATTGTGGGTCTTCGCTGCTAGTGCTTGTGCTTTCTTCTTCTTGAGTCAGATTTACCTAATCTGTAACTGGTGGACCAAATTTCATTTTGTTTCAATTGGAATTACTTCATAAGCGATTGGGTTATACACCATTGTTCTGGTAAGTAAAATTAATAGTTATTTAAAATCAATTCAATATCATATGATCTGGGTACCTATAATTTTTTAAATAATTTGCATTCGCATTTCCAACATATTGTTATATATGTTGCAACAATTGACTATTATAACATATTATAGCCATATGTAGCAACATAATTGTTATTTCAATCGCAACAGAAAATCATGTGTAGCAACATATGACTTACATCTCGCCAAAGAATAGTCATATGTTGCTACATATGATATAACTAAAAAATGTTGCCACATGCTATTTATATTTCACAACAGAACAGCCATATGTAGCAACATATGATTTACATCTCACCACAGAATAGTCATATGTCGCAACATATGATATAACATAAAAGCGTTGCCACATGTGATTTATTGTCACAACAGAATAGTCATATGTAGCAACATATGACTTACATCTCGCCACAGAATAGTCATATGTTGCTACATATGATATAACTAAAAAATGTTGCCACATGTGATTTATTTTTCACAACAGAACAGTCATATGTAGCAACAAATGACTTACATCTCGCCACAGAATAGTCATATGTTGCAACATATGATATAACATAAAAACATTGCCACTTGTGATTTATTTTTCACAACAGAACAGTCAAATGTAGCAACATATGACTTACTTCTCGCCACAGAATAGTCATATGTGGCAACATATGATATAACATAAAAACGTTGCCATGGTGATTTATTTTTCACAATAAAACAGCCATATGTAGCAACATATGAGTTATATCTCACCACATAATAGTCATATGTTAAAGATATACTTATTCTTCATAATTACTAATTGTTTTTAAAATTAATTTCTTTAGGTACAATGTCATTATTTATAGGGATTGATTGTCGTGGTGAATGGATTGAGAAGAAAAATCGATTCATATGGCATTGGGAGGATAGTAAAAAATGAAAAGCCGGTTCAGTAGGGATGTATATTGAAAGAAATATTTTGTTTGATGAATTCTTCAATTTAGTCGTGCAAAATTCTGGATACAATTGTAAACTGCAAGACCTTGTCATGAGTTACATTCCACATTTTTTTCATAATGAGAAGGTTTTACCTTTTAGAATAACCGATCAATCTAGTTTGAGTGTTTATTTGGGAGGAACAGAGAAACCGCCAATATTAAGAGTCTACATGAAAGAAAATCCTATCGAGGAGGATCATCATGTAGACCAAGGCCAACAAGATATATTTACTGATGAATTTTATCCTGCGGACATGAATAATCCGGTTGATGAAAATGGAATAGGTTAAGGTTAAGGTCAAGCTGAAGGGTCGGACCTTGAGAGCAACTTTCCTCCTAAACTTTTATTTGGCAGCAACAATTCATTTGCTTCTCAATCTTCATGTGTGAATAATGTTCGAGTTGATGAAACAGGTTTTTATAAGGGAATGATATTCAAGAACAAGCAAGAACTGGCAAGTTCATTGAAAATTTCTTGTTTGAAAAAATATTTTAGACTGAAAAAGGTTATCAATTCTCGTAATGTGTTTTCTTTTAAATGTTTATATACGAATTGCAATTGGTGGCTGAGGACTGTGAAATTTACAAGTAGCGACATGTTTGCCATTAGAGTCTACGAAAAGTATCATACGTGTGGTTTAGAGCATCTTACAAGCCATAATCCCCACGCCAAGGCAAAATTCATAGGAAAGTACTTTGAAAATAGGTTTCCCAAAGGTAAAGGCCCATCAACAAGAGACATGTCGAATCAAATCCGCACAGAACTGGGTAGTAAGGTAAGATATTCAAAGATTTATAAGGGCATGGAGCATGCTAAGTCTAATGTTAGGGGAACACTTGAGCACAAATATGCAGTGCTTAATGCGTATCATTATATGCTTGAAGTTGCGAATGAGGAAGCAAGACAACATTGTCTCTCGATGAAAATGGGAGGTTTTAACACTTCTTTGTATCATATGCTGCTTGGATAATTAGTTTTCAAAAAATGAGAAAAGTAATAGCCGTTGATGGCACATTCCTGAGGAGCAAGTATGAAGAAGTTCTTCTATCGGCAGTGGCACAAGATACCGAGTATCATATTTTTCCAGTGGCTTTTTATGTCGTGGACAAGGAATGCGATGCCTCATATTAATATTTTTTTTCAAAATATGAGAAGCTTTGTAGATGATACTGATGAGTTGTGCATTATCTCTAATAGGCATCCAAGTATTCGAAAGATGGTTACGAGAATCTGCCCTGCATCTCATTATGGTTGTTGCATGAGACACCTTGGGAAAAATGTTCGAACTAACTTTCACAATTTGAAGGTAGTGTCCCATTTTTATAAAGCAGCAAAGGCGTATGATATATGTGAGTTCAATGATCATTTCATTCAAATAAGAGATTTGGTTTTAAAGGCGGCTGAAGCTCTTGAACGTATTGAATTTCACACATGAAGTAGGACATTTTGCTCGGGAAATAGGTACCATCTCATTTAAGTTTATTTTTACTTTATGTGCTTTGTTTGATTTTTATATTTTATTGTGTATATATAACATTATGACATCAAACATCGCGGAGTCTGTGAATTCAATGTTTGATGTTGAAAGAGAATTTCCCATTGTCGCACTATTTGATGAAATAAACAGGAGATTTGCATCGTTATTTCACCAGAGGTATATGAAACTAGTGCACTTTGCAAATCGGTTTGTTTCCTCAATTGAAAAGACATATCAGAGTATGTCAACGCGGGCAACAAGTTGTTGGCCTATCAAATCGCTAATTACAAGTTCAGTGTCACTGGTCATGGAGATGTTGCTGCTGTGGATCTACAAAGAAGAATTTGTACTTGTAGAATTTTTGACTTGGACAAAATACCTTGTCCACATACCATGACAGCGCTTCGATCCTAACATGGTGCAGATTTTGGAAATCAGATTTAGTTGTACTCATCTTCATATTATTCAGTGAAAAAATACATAATGGCATATTGTCAGGAATTCACCCGGTGCCACCTGAAGATTCTTGAATTATCCCTTTGGATATCATAGAGAGAGAAATACATCCTCTATATGTTGATCCAAGTAAATTCGAAAGAAGGAGATATAAAAGACAACGTGGAGTTGGTGAATCATTTCCAGTAAGAAAAAATAAGTGTTCCGTTTGTAAAGACTTTGGCTACAAAAAAATTATGTGCCCAAATCAAAATGTCCATAAGAAATGTTGTTGAATTTTAATGAATGTTCTTTCTTATTTGAGGATGATCCCTATCTTCTTATCTTATTTATAATCAACTTATGTGATGTTATTTGTATATAATGCATGATTTATTTAAATGTGTTGCTACTTGCAATAAATATTTCATATTTTTCAACACATGACAATAATGTGTTGCAAGTTAACACAAAATATTGCATGTGTGGCAACTTATTCCAATTATATGTCAGAATATTACATGTGTGGCAACATATACCACTTATGTGTTAGATCTTACAACTTATTCCAATTATATGACTCTTTATATTACAACATATTTTGTATGTGGCAACATATGTCAATTACACATTTAAAATCTAATTACAAATCTATCCCAATATACTTTTAAATAATGATTACGAATATTTCCTAATTAGTGTCAGATTGTCATCTCGAAACAGGGGACAGGTTTATTAATTACAACTTTTCTATTTTTACCCTTTGTTGAAGAGTCATCTCTTGCAACTTCTAAAATTACGTTGCAACTTTTTAAATTTCTTGACATTTATAAGATACAACACAAGGGATGGATAAGTCAAAAGTTATCTCAAAAATGATTTCAAGTAGTAAAAACTTCATTGAATCCCTCCCGATTGAACTAGTAATTCTCATCGTTGAAAACGTTGCTACCTACTCCCTACAAGATTTATTGAGTGTTAAATTAAGTTTCATCTTCCTCAATGAAGTTGCTAATGAACGTTTTGTATATCAGAAGGTAACATTGGTCAACGTTCTTCCTGAACCTAGATGGACGATAAATCAACAAGCCATCTCTTTCATGAATATTTGCATGGAATTGGAGAACTTAGAAGCCTTATACAAAAAAGGAGTGGTAATTTTAATGTTTTTCATTTTTTTCACGTTTTCATCGATGTATTTTGTTTTCTTAATGTGTTCTTTCTTTTATAGTTCGATTCTTCAATCGTAATGATGCAACTGCATTGGAAATGGTTAAAAAAGCAGCAGAAGATGGCCAATGTGGTGCAAAGTATGTGCTTGCTGTAATTTCAGTCTTTGAAGTCGGTAAATCCATTAGAGAAGGTTTGATGTGCATTGCCAACTCGAAAAATAATGTGCCAGTAATAGTGAGAAGATTTCGACACCATTTGCGACACATTTTAAATCAAATGTGGATGGAAGTTTCTAATATATTTGGAGAAAGACCCATTTGTTGCACTGTGCATCAACACAATCAAATCACCCGCAGGAATGGTTGGGCCAGGGGAAGCGACGATGAAGATGATATTCATTGTGAATTATGTGGTTGTGATTTAGAACTTGATTATCTAGTTAAATTTCTTTCTCATACGATTGTGTTGGATTAATTTAATCTATGGCAACATATGTCATATGGTGGAAATGTTGTCTTTTTGTCTTTTGTACGTATTTTCGAATTAAATATGTGGCAACTTATGACATACATGAAAAATATTGTGTTTTTGTCTTTTGTACTTATTTTAAAATTATGTGGCTACATATATACTTATTTTGTAGTTATTTTCGAATTATATCTGTGGCAACATTACATTCTTCAGAAGTGACTTTTCGTCTTCAGAAGTGACTCTTCGTATTCATAACATTATTATTATATATTATATATATGAAGAAGAATAGAACTTAGGTATTTTTATATAATTATCTCCAAGATGGGAAGGAAGAATATGAAATCTTCAAAAATGACATTGAGGAAAAAAACTACATTGAGTCCCTTCCGAAGGAACTAGTAACTGTTATCATTGAAAGGGTCGCTTTCTACTCCCTCAAAGATTTACTGAGTGTTCAATTAAGGTATGTATGTAGGTATTCAAGAATTTTCATTCTTTAATTCGATTTCTTGACTATTCGATTTGATTTTTCCAGTTCCAGACTCCTAAACAAAGTCGCTAATGAAGCTTATGTATATCGGAAGTTAAATTTGTGCAGCATTCCAGTTTTTATATAGCCGTCTTCATTTTATCAGAGATGCACTTTCTTCATGGAAAAGTGTAGCAAATCGGGAATGTAGAAGCCTTATACATAATAGTCCTGGTAATTTAAATGTTTTTCGTATGTATTCACATTTTTATAAATGTATTTTTCATTTTAAATGTGTTATTTCTTCTTTAGTATAATTTTTTCAAGCGTAGCGATTCGAATGGATTGAGAATGCTTAAGTGAGCAGCAGATGGTGGCCACCTTTGTGCAGGATATGTGCATGCCATAATTTTAATCTTCAAAGGTGGTGAATTAATGAGAGAAGACACAAGTTTCATTAGCATCATGAGTATACCATCGCTCAGACGATGTCGAGACTATTTCCGACATAATTTACATAGAATGTTCCCACCGAAACCTCAAAAGATTGGACAAAGGCCAATTTGTTGCACTACTATTCGATTCTTTTATGACCGATATCTTTGTGACTTATGTCGTTGTGATTATGTATTAGATGCACTAGTTAGTTTTATGTTGGCAAAATTGCAACAGATATTGCATCTGTGGCAACATCTTATATCATAAAATGTGTCTTTTGGGGGTTAATTCAATTAAATGCTAGCCCAATTTGATATGTAACACTAACTTATAGTCCTACAACAATGCCTAAGTATCAATTTATGGTCCAATGCAGCAACCTTCATTTGATTATATCAATTATATTTAAAAAGACTATCATCTCACTAGTTCGTCATACAATGACCAAGTAAATTCATATGATAGTTATATAACACCCTAGTAAATCATTTTTTCAAATGTTATACCATAATTTAATTGCTTAGTTATGGTATAAATCACTGAAACTTGGTCCAAATTTTCAATTTTCTATTCTTAGATCGATCAATTCGTCGATTAGTCCTTCCTAGATGTTTCATATATGACAACATATGCATATTATGTTGGCAAAATTGCAACAGATACTTCATCTGTGGCAACATCTTACTATAAACGTGTAAGTACTTCTTAAAACTAGCTCAATGATAGGCAAAGCTCAAATCGACCAATTATTTCAAAACTAGAAGGATATATATATATATATATATATATATATATATATATATATATAGGGTTTTCAATTTTTTCATCCTTGCCGCTTTTTCCTCTCTCCCTCCTCTCTCCTCTTCTCTCTCTCGCTCTCTCTCTCTCTGATACGACGACCTCTCTTGTTTCGCAGAATCTCCAATGTAATGATATTTTTTCAGTTTCATCAGTCTTTTCTAATTTTTTTAAGACGCAACTAATTTGATTATCCTTTGGGTCTTGGGAAGAACGAGGTTCTTTGAAATATAGATCTAATGAATGAGTTTGTTTGTTTTCTTACTTTTGATATGATGTTTATATACCGTGGTTTCACGGTATTATTAATACTTTTTCCTTAAGTTTAGTGTGTCCAAAAGCCTTTTTGTGCTAATTTTTATATAAGTTTCTCCTTATTTGCAGGAAATCTGTCCAAAGATGAATGCGGAGGTTTTTGAGCGGAGAAATGCAGAAGAGACCACCTACGGAGCTTGTGACGGTCCGTAAGTGGCAACGTAGTGCAGCTGCTGAAGGAATATGGGGAAGTCTGACCAAGTGTGGGGTTACGGAGTCCATGACGGTCCGTCATGTCTATAACGGTCCGTTCTGCAGGTTCGTCATGAAGTTCAGAGAAGTAGTCCCAGTACCCATATTCCAAGAGTTTAAGTGTTTTGGAATGAAGACCCTCGACGGACCGTTGTGCCTGTGACGATCCGTCATACTTGTTGTCGAGGGTAATGAAGAGAGCAGCAGAAGAAATTGCACAAGTATGACCACGATGATCCATCGCGAGGTCCGTCGACCCAGCCGCGTTTTGACAGATTTCCAGCAAATAGAATCCTTGTTTAATTAGGTTTTTATTTTCTATAAATAGTTCGAAAAACCTCGTTTTGAGGTTAGACTCTGGACCATTGTTTGACTTTTGAATATTGTGAGACTCTTGATTATTTTGTAGACTCTTTGAGAGATTATTGATTATCTTGAGACTTTTATCATTGATTGTTGGTGACTTTCGCTGATTAATCAAGTGAACTTTCGAATTTTACTCTTTCTCATTGAAGTAAGTACATGAATTCTTACATCATATATTTGAATATTGTGATTATGACTATGGGTAACTAAACTCCATAACTAGGGTTGTGGGAACCATAGGCAAATAATGAGGTAAAACCTAACTAAAATAACAATTCTAGAATAGTGTCTTGCATGTATTGATAATTCTTTCGCATAGAAGTCTTTTAACGGATGGCCAACGTTAGAACTCGCCTTTATGCAACTTGTCGGACCAAGGAGGTAGATAATAGGAAAAGAATTATCAACATAGATTTAGTGTATACTATCTAATAGGCTAGTATTGATTGGTACGAGGTAATAACTTAGTCAAAGATCGAATACGATGCTTAATATGAGGTAAAGACAAGGGTTAGGATAGAACCACACGTAGCCGGACCAAGGTGCGGAGTGACATTTTCTAGATGACGGACCAAGGATTTAGAAAAACATAACTTATCACTTTGCATGCAAGATACTAGGAAAGAATTGTTATAGTTAGACTTATCAAGTTATGAACCTGTGGGGAACACATAAACCCTAGTTACTTTGATTAATTGATTAAACTCCAACATTCGAAGCTGTTAGTTGTCTCCTTTTATTTCGCTAGTTATTTTCATTTGTTTAGGAATAGAAACCCCCCTTTTTATCATTTTCGCTTTCCAAGGAAGTAATTGACTGAACATTAGTAGTAATATATTGAAGTTAAGTCTAAACTATTTTCCTCGTGGGAACGATCCCAACCTCACTAGTTGGGTTAGTTACTTGACACGACCGCTTTACTTCTTATTTGAGAAGTAAGTTTGAGCGTATCAAATTTTGGCGTCGTTGCCGGGGAAAGTTGCTTTTAGATTAACTTAAACTTATTACTATAGTTTAGTTGATATTTTCCTGATTTTACTTTGTTTTATTGTTTTTGATTCTTGCAGAACCATCTTCCTTGTATGCCAAATACACGGAGAGGAAGAGAACCCTTGTTTCCCTACGATCACGAATTAGAGCGTACACTACGCAACATGAATAGAAACTTGGGAATCAATGATGATGATCCAAACCAGAACATCGTAGCTCCGGTTGATGTTCATGGTCAGTTGTTACCCGATGCTCCGGGTGAACACTATCAGAGGGGACAAAATCCCGCTCCACGGCCCCAAGCATACTACAGAGGCTATGACAACATAGCAGACTCCGATGGACCACTTGTCTTGCCTCCTCTACCACCAGGCCACACCTTCGTGGTAACTAGTAGCCTGATGCAAATGCTCACTGCCAGAGGTTTGTTTTCAGGGCTACTTGTCTGAGGATCCACATGCCCATATAGCTAAGGTAAGGGCAGTGTGTAAAAGCTGTGTAGGGAGGCCTGACTTGGACTTGGATGTAATAGGGCTTAGAGTGTTTCCTTTCTCACTGACGGGAGAGGCTGCTATATGGTTCACTGAGCTCCCTTACAACTCAATTTTCACTTGGAACCAACTAAGGGATGTTTTCTTAGCACGCTACTATCCGGTCTCCAAGAAACTAAACCACAAAGGCAAAGTGAACAACTTTGTGGCACTACTAGGAGAGTCAGTTAGTAGTTCTTGGGATAGATTCACCTCGTTCTTGTGAAGCATCCCAAATCACCGTATAGATGATGAGTCACTGAAGGAATACTTCTATCGGGGACAGGATGATAATAATAAAGTGTTGTTGGACACTATAGCAGGTGGATCTTATGGGGAGTGTCCTTATGCTGAGATTGCTGAAAAATTAGAGAAAATCTCCCGGAATAATAAAGCTTGGAGTACTAGGAAGTCAGATACCGAGAGAAATACCTTCGCAGTACAGTCCACTCACAACCCAGCCAAAGATGAGATTCGTGAAGAAATGACTCAGATGAAAACTGAGCTTGGGTTGGTACTAAAACATATCACTAGGGGTGCAGAAAAGATAAATGAAGTTAACTACTTGCCTAAACCACCACCTCCTAATGATGATTCTATTATGCGGAGGACTCCTATCTAGTAAATGAGCAGACGGGGAGTTTCCGACCGAGCGCCCAAGGCTCAAATCAGGATAATTGGCGCCAAGGTCAAGGGAACCAAGGTCGGATCTATGGTAACTATAACCGTGAGGGTCATTATATCCGAGATGGAAACTACAACCGCGACAACAACTTCAACAGGGGTAACTACGGTAACAGAAATGATAGGAATGGGCCCTATGTCAATCCTCAAAATCGTGAAGTTACTCCTAGGGATGGTGGAGATAGTATGGCGCGAGTTGAGGATATGTTGCACAAAATGATGAGGAGGTTCGATGCTAGTGATGAGCACATTAAAGAGTTAAGGTGTGATTTAGCAGGTATTGGGCAAAAAGTTGATACACATGCAATATCGATTAAGCAGATCGAGTTGCAAATGGCCCAATTATCTGCGACTGTGAACACACGGCAACCGGGCACTCTTTCTAGCAACACTGTCCAAAATCCAAAAAATGATGCACACTGTATGGCAATCACTACTCGGGGTGGTAAACAAACCATTGACCCACCTATGCCGTCTAATGAGGAAAAGGTGAGAAAGGATGATGATAAGGTGGTAAAGGATAGTGGTGAAGCGGAAGAGAGCACTGGAAAAGATGCAGAAGTCCCTATGAAGGTAATTCCCATGCCTAGACCACCACCACCCTTCCCTCAGAGATTAGTGAAAAAGACCGAGGATGGTAAATATCGGCGTTTTATAACAATGCTGAAGCAGCTTTCTATCAATGTCCCTTTGGTAGAAGCTCTTGAACAAATGCCCGGTTATGCCAAGTTTATGAAAGATCTGGTTACAAAGAAAAGATCGGTCACTTTAGAGGATGATGACAGACTGCAGCATTGTAGTGCTATTGCTACAAGATCTCTCGTACAAAACAAAGAAGATCCGGGTGCGTTCACTATTCCTTGTACAGTCGGGTCATTACATTTTGTGAAAGCATTATGTGATCTAAGGGCAAGCATAAATCTCATGCCCCTCTCGATTTACAAGAAGTTGGGTTTGAGTGACCCAAAACCCACTGCGATGCGGCTACTGATGGCTGATCGAACAGTGAAAAGGCATATAGGGATACTCCGTGATGTGCTAGTAAAAGTGGAGTCATTCATATTTCCGATAGATTTTGTTATTCTTGATTGTGAAGTCGATTTTGAAGTGTCTATTATTCTTGGGAGGCCATTCCTTGTTACAGGTAGAGCCTTAGTTGATATGGAAAAGGGGCAGATGAAATTTCGGTTGAACAATGAAGAAGCGACCTTCAACTTTTGTAGGACCATGAGGCAGAGTGGTGAGCTCCAATCAGTATCCGCCATATCCCACAAAGAAAAGATGAAGAAGGAGAATGAAGAAAAAAGTGCAAAACAAGAGTCTATGGTTGGGGATTTGGTGCTTTTAGACATATTTGGGTTGCCTTGTCTTCCCGGCAAGCTCAAGTCCAAACGGACTGGCCCTTACTTGATCACCCAAGTATTCGCTCATGGAGCAGTTGAGTTAAAAAGAAAGGACGGAGTGCGGTTTAAGGTGAATAGAGAATGAATAAAACTCTATTTTTGGCATACTGCATCGGTGAATGAAGTGATAAAGGCATACCATCTTGATGAAGGCTGAGTAATCAAGTGTCCTCAGTCTTGCCGCGACGTTAAATCAGGCGCTTGTTGGGAGGCAACCCAATACTTATAGTTTTTATTTCTAGTAATGGTAGCATTTTCTACTAATGGGTTTTAAATTTGCAGGCATATCACCAGGAAATTCTGCAGAAAATTACTCTGCAGCAGTCACTGACGGATACAGCGCCGGACCGTGTCAACTGTGGCGGACCGTCGCATGAATCCGTCGTGCCAGGTACGTCTTTCTGTTATTTTCAAACTAGGGCACACGCGACGGAACCAACGACGGACCATCACAAATGAGACGTACCCTCGTCGGGGACTCATCGCGTCATTAATGAGGCGTACCCGACCCGACCCGGTTGGGGGTTTTTATAAAAAAATTCAACATATAAAATCCCCAACCCTTCGTTTCACCCCATTCCTTCACTCTTCCTCTTATTTACCTCCCTTTTCAACTTCCAAAATCATCTCCCTCTTCAACCGATCATTTTCCCCAAATTCTCCAAAGTCCTAAAAGTCCTCATCTACTAGTTGGAGCTGCTGTTGTAGGTGTCTTCGTGATTATCAAGTACCTTTTCCTCTTGTTTTTCTCAAATTCTCAAGTATGTGTCTCTAATTTGTACTCATTTATATTGCATTTTTGTTTATAAATTAGTAGTAGTCTAGCTTAGTACGTTCATTCTTTATCAAATTTTGTCTGACCTAGGTTAAAAAAAAATCCTGAAATTGCCGTGTTAAAACCCTAGAAATAAGTGCCTTAAAATTTCTAGTTTACTAGGTATTTGGGTTAGACAAATAAAGGTCAAAACACTACCAATTCGATTTGGGTCATAGGGGATGAATTGGGCACCCCCAGTTCTGTCACTGATTTACAAAACGAGACCCCGATGACGGACCATCGTACCCACGACGAACCGTCGTTGGGTCCGTTCCAAAAGCCCTAACACCCCACTGTCCAATTTTATGCAAGTGTCCTTCAAAGGATACATGCGACGGACTGTCATACCCACGACGATCCGTCCTGCACAACCGTTCTGGTTGTCAAAGACCCTATCTCTGAGGGTCTCTCACTTTTTCTAAGTGTCCTCCAACGGACACATGTGACGGACCGTCATACCTACGACGGCCTGTCCTGCACAACCGTTCTGGTTGTCAGAGACCCTGTTCCTAAGGGTCTCTCTCTATTTTTCTAAGTGTCCTCTGACGGACACCTACGACGGACCGTCGCACCTTTGACGGTTTGTCCCGCATATACCGTCATACTTGTCAGAGATTCTCCTTCAGGGTTCTCCATATAAACATAGTCTAAGTAAGACACGACGGACCCCATGACGGTCCGTCGTACTCACGACGAACCGTCACCTGGACCGCTGTGTTTCACTGTTACTATAGAAATGTCATTTTATTTTATTTTTTTTTATTTTGTGTGGTTTTGCGTGTCTTGTTTGCTCATTCTAGTACTAATATTGATCCTTTACAGGTACTATCTACTATGGCACCAAAACAAGATCGAGTCTGTGCACGCGGGAGATCGAAGTCTGTCGCCCCGTCTGCTCGCCTGGTCATTGGCTCTGATGATGAGCGTGACCCCGAGTACGTGGCCCCAGGCACTTCCACCCCATCCCGTGCTGCACGTGCTGCCAGAGCCACACCCAAAAAGGTGGCGTCCGGCTTAATCACTTCCTCCCAATTTGATGAGGAGCGCACACTGACCGGCACACCTTCTGGGTCAGCCACCAATGAAGAAGGAGCGTCTGGCTCCTTAGGATTTTTGTGGTCGGAGGAAGCTTCCGGATCTGCTGAGGTTTCCGCACCCGCCACTACTGCAGCGTCGGCCTCGTCTGATGAGGCTGACAGTTTGAAATCCATACTCGGTTCACCAGCTTATGCTCTCGCCCCGGCTACTGACCAGCCCAACCGGTGGTGTGTCGACGGGCAGTTTCAAGTCTACTCCGATGCAAAGTTCCTGAATGACAAAGGAGTTATGACTCGGACACTTACATTGGAGTGGCGGGTCCTTACGGGAAGTCTCCTGACGATGCCTGAGATCCACAATCTCTTCACCATGCATCGATTGAGTGAGCAGCATGTCCGTTGGGACATTATAGTAAGAGCTGGTCCGAGAGTTCTACGCATCCTATGTAGTGACTCTCCGATCACAGATTGATAGGCGGGCTGCCCCCGCTAAACAGGCCCCACTGGAGCAGGTCCGAGTACGTGGCGTTCCAGTTGATATCTCCCTGCCTGCTATCCGCCGGTTTCTATACGGTGAGAATGTTGATGCTAATAGAACCCCTCTCACTGCCGAGTTTGACTACCGATGGCAGATTGTCAAAGATGGCCAATTTCTGCGTGAGCCATCACTGAGAGAGACCACCAAGAGGTGGATGGCCCTGCACTTGTCCGTTGATGGAGAGGGTGCCGACTGGGTGAGTGAGCCAAAGGGGGCCATCAAGAAGGCCAACCTGACTTTCACGGCAAAGTTTTTGTGGTTGATTGTCCGCCACTGCCTTTCCCCCACATCCACTAATAAGATCGTCACATGGGATCAAGCAGTACTGATGGCGGCGATGATAGCTGAGTTCGAGGTGGATTTTGCGCGGCTTCTACAGGCGATCATGCACGAGAGGGATTTTAAAGTCACAACTACTTACCCTTTCTCGTGCATGATATTTTCTCTATGCAGGTGTGCTGGTGTGCCTATATGGCACGTTGATCAGCTCAAGACCCCGCTGGGCACAGCTGATATGGGCCTCATCAGGGATGAGGCCAATGAGTTGGCTCCACGCAGATGGCCCCGTCCAGAGTTGCCTCCTCTTAGTGACATTTGGATGAGACGGTAGCACAGACCCGCACGGCTACGCAGGCGGATTCCACTAATACTACCCCGGTCGAGTCTATCCCGGGTTGTAGCACTGCCCCGAGCTCCTCTCGCTCAGCCCCTCTACCCGCTCTGGTCCCGCTTGCTAGGGTCCAAAAATTAGAGGCACATATGGACACACTTCTGCATCACATCCATCCTTGGATGCAGAAGTCTATTGCTGAGGCAGAAGAGCGCTTGGAGCGGAGAATGGTCCAGTACAGAGAGCGGAAGATCGCTGAGGTTCATCAGCGCTTGGACGCTTTTGAGTTGCGAGTGCTAGCCCGACCAGCCCCTCCGGTGGATGTGTCGACCCTTCAGGCTATGGTCGATAGTCTTCAAGCAGATATTGATACGATCTTAGAGGCTAGGGTGCCTGAGTCTGAGGCCCCTTCTGCAGAGCCTGCTGAAGACACAGTGCTGGCGGCCCTATTCGCCACTTCAGACATTCCACCACCTCCCCCTCGTGAGCATGCCAAGAGGCGTAGGGGTCGAGAAGAGGATGAGGCGCGAGCACAGAAAAAGGAGCGCCGTGAGATGGAGGCTGCGAGGAGAGCATCGCTTGCTGAGGAGGAGGCGTGTCAGATGAGAACAGAAGAGTTAGCTGCTGGGGCGTCTAGCTCCAGAACTGTGGAGATCGCGGGAGGCACTTTTGATTGTGCTGTTGTTACTGAGGACACCACTGAGGGTGTCCAGATTATAGAGGAAGTGGGTTCCGGTGAACCGGACCCACTAGCTTGCTGATCATCGGCGCTTTGCGCCCCAGGTTTGCATCACCTACCACTCTAGTATTTCAATTTTTATGCATTGGGGACAATTGAATGTCTTTTTGTTGGGGGTGGGGTAAATGGAAAGTGAGTGCTAGGGTGAAGTCTGAGTAGCCCAATTAACTATCCTCTTTTGGGGTTTTCTTGCCTGTGTTCTTATTCCCCATGAGACTGAT
This sequence comes from Solanum peruvianum, assembly GCA_027705065.1. Classification (NCBI taxonomy): domain Eukaryota; kingdom Viridiplantae; phylum Streptophyta; class Magnoliopsida; order Solanales; family Solanaceae; genus Solanum; species Solanum peruvianum. The sequence goes on from JAKWJD010001763.1 coordinate 55,018,379, forward strand.
TACTTTTTCTGTTGAACCGGCATGTCTATATCTTGTGTACATTGTTTAATTCTGGAGCATGACGGCTAAAATGATATCCTGATAAATTGGAAAATGATGCATGACTAGGCATAGTAATTGACAAATGTGTGGCTCTAAGCATGACATAGAGGTACACCACTGCATTACCCTAAGTCTAAAATTCAAACTAGGTGTCTGATAATCTGGTAGAGTGATGCGATGTCAAGTGAGTGTGAGGAAGATTTGAATAGTCCACTATTTGTACTGAGCTAGAACTTGTCTGGTTAGTCCTGCTAAAAGTAAGTTGTAATAGACAGTTAGGAAAGGATCATAGGCCCTTATTCAATGTAGCCCATTTATAGCCTAAATAAAAGAAAACCAAATGCAATTTATCCTTCTTTGATCCAATTGATCTGAGCTTAAATTAGACCTTTCTTTTTCACCCCAACTGATCTTTTCTGGGAATAATGTGTTGGCCCTGGTCCCGCCTTGGACATGTGCACCTCAGCTTATGCCAAAAGCATAAGTTGAAGGAGGCTAATGCAGTAAACAACCTTCGTTATGGCCCTGATGCAACTTTGGGTATTGTGTACTTTGACTCATGGCAAAGCCATGAGTTGAGGGTGGCTATTATGAGGAATGCTCTGGAAAGTGGGGTTGACAGAACAAAGAGAGAGAAAGAACAAAAGTAAAGTGACTCAAGAATTAGTTGAAAGAAAAGTAAAGAAAAAGAAAAATATACAAGAAATACAAGCAAGAAAAGAAGAGAGTCACTTACACAAATGAAGAAAGAAGAGAAAATAGCAAGATGAAAGAATATGAGAAACTGGGCGAGATAAAATGATAGAAAATAGTATGTTTAGCCGATATGTCAAGGAGGGCAAAAAGTCACTAAAGTATACCTAAATATACCCTACCTGACCCTGAGCCTATGTTACAAGCTAAGAAAGTCCTATCGTGATCCTAAGGGTTGTATATCAAACTTAAAGCAGTGAAAATAAGGGCAAGCTTATGGCAATAGGTATGAATGAGTGTGAATTTGTTCTGAGAGTGAGTGTTGAAAAGTAAGTCTTAAACTCAAACTGAAATCATTGTGTGAAAAATGAGGATTTTGTTTTGAAGTGAGGACACTAGTTGCATTACCGGAAACATTAGCACCTCGGTGACAAATTGAAGAGGATAGGTGTTAGTGCATGGTGAGTCTGTGTCATGCTATGATCCCACATAATTCAAGCCTAATAGTGATAGCATGCATAAATATGATGAGATTAATCGGGATTGATAGCCAAATTATTGCAAAGAATAAAACATGGATACTATTGTACAAAGATTTTGTATTGAGTCATAGTGCGTCTCTTAAGGACAAACAACGAATTTAAGTTGAGGGTGTTGATGTATTGTGGTTTCACGGTATTATTAATACTTTTTTCTTAAGTTTAGTGTGTCCAAAATCCTTTTTGTGCTAATTTTTATTTAAGTTTCTCCTTATTTGCAGGAAATCTGTCCAAAGATGAATGCAGAGGTTTTTGAGCGGAGAAATGCAGAAGAGACCACCTACGGAGCTTGTGACGGTTTTTCATGCTTGTGACGGTCCATAGGTGGCAGCGTAATGCAGCTGCTGAAGGAAGATGGGGAAGTCTGACCAAGTGTGGGGTTACGGAGTCCATGACGGTCCGTCGTGTCTATGACGGTCCGTCTTGCAGGTTCGTCATGAAGTTCAGAGAAGTAGTCCCAATACCCATATTCCAAGAGTTTAAGTGTTTTGGAATGAAGACCCTCGACGGACCGTTGTGCCTGTGATGATCCGTCATACTTGCCGTCGAGGGTAATGAAGAGAGCAGCAGAAGAAATTGCACAAGTATGGGATGACGGAGTCCGTGACGGTCCGTCGTGACCACGACGATCCGTCACGAGGTCCGTCGACCCAGCCGCGTTTTGACATATTTCCAGCAAATAGAATCCTTGTTTAATTAGGTTTTTATTTTCTATAAATAGTTCAAAAAACCTCGTTTTTGAGGTTAGACTCTGGACAATTGTTTGACTTTTGAATATTGTGAGACTCTTGATTATTTTGTAGACTCTTTGAGAGATTATTGATTATCTTGAGACTTTTATCATTGATTGTTGGTGACTTTTGCTGATTAATCAAGTGAACTTTTGGATTTTACTCTTTCTCATTGAAGTAAGTACATGAATTCTTATATCATATATTTGAATATTGTGATTATGACTATGGGTAACTAAACTCCATAACTAGGGTTGTGGGAACCATAGGCAAATAATGAGGTAGGTAAAACCTAACTAATAAACAACTCTAGAATAGTGTCTTGCATGTATTGATAATTCTTTCGCATAGAAGTCTTTTTAACAGATGGCCAACGTTAGAACTCGCTTTAATGCAACTTGGCGGACCAAGGAGGTAGATAATAGGAAAAGAATTATCAACATAGATTTATTGTATAATAGGCTAGTATTGATTGGTACGAGCTAATAACTTACTCAAATATCGAATACGATGCTTAATATGAGGTAAAGACAAGGGTTAGGATAGCAACACACATAGCCGGACCAAGGTGCAGAGTGACATTTTCTAGATGCCGGACCAAGGATTTAGAAATACATAACTTATCACTTTGCATCCAAGATACTAGGAAAGAATTGTTATAGTTAGACTTATCAAGTTATGAACCTGTGGGGAACACATAAACCCTAGTTACTTTGATTAATTGATTAAACTCCAACATTCGAAGCTGTTAGTTGTCTCCTTTTATTTCGCTAGTTATTTTAATTTATTTAGGAATAGAAACCCCCCTTTTTATCATTTTCGCTTTCCAAGGAAGTAATTGACTGAACATTAGTAGTAATAAATTGAAGTTAAGTCTAAACTATTTTCCTCGTGGGAACGATCCCAACCTCACAAGTTGGGTTATTTACTTGACATGACCGCTTTACTTCTTATTTGAGAAGTAAGTTTGAGCGTATCAGATGTGAAATGCAATACTAAATCGAATTTGTAATGATGAAAATGATACCATGTAGGGTGTGAAAATCTATTGCAAACATGGTGACTTACTTTCAATGCAAACTTCATGGTCAAAGGACGATCCAGGTTAAAAATTTTGTTCTTGTCCACGCGATTGTGTATGTCCATTTCTACAGTCTTGGAGACTTCAAATCTCAGATCTCTTTATTTTTTTTTTGATTGAAATTTATTTCTTTTTGGTGTGTATTTCAGGAGAATGTATGCAACTTCTTTAAATGGAGGAATCATGAAGATGTTGATATACGATCCAAGTTCGTTATTCTCAGATTGGCAGACTAAATTAAGGAGTTGGAAACTGTTGATGAAAGTCATATTAAAAAAGTACCAAATGGGGGATGATGAAGTAGAAGAAGAAGACCATATTAAAAAAGTACCAAATGGGGGATGATGAAGTAGAAGAAGAAGACCAAATGTTGTAGCATAAGAAAGCTAATCTTACTTTTGTTTTTTTTTTCTTGTTGTATTATTAAGCATTACTAAGAAGAATACTGTAGATGATAGAAAATTCTTATGTAGTTGTGTAAAACCATTAAAATTATAATAGTTGTGGAAATAAATAAACGTAGTTTTGCATTCTTGATCAAAATGTATATTTGTTTGAGGCCAATGTTCGACCATTTGAGTCATATGTTTCCACATATGTGTCATATGTTGCTACAGATGTGTGACAGGTTGACACATATGGGCATATGTAGCAACAGATGCCTCAAATGTTGCTATAAATGACCATCCATTTGAGGGATATGTAGCAACAAATGCCTCAGATGTTGCTACGATGACCATAAAATGTTTCTAAAGATGACCATTTAAGGCAAATGTGTGACCATTTAAGTGACATGTTGCTACATGTGCCTCAAATATTTCCACAGATGCCTCAAATGATTCTACTGATGACCATTTGAGGCGAATGTTTGATCATTTGAGGGATATGTAGAAATAGATGCCTCAAATGTTGCTATTGATTACCATAAAATGTTGCTACTGATGACCATAAGATGTTGCTACTGATGACCATAAAATGTTGCTACTGATGACCATTTGAGGTAAATGTGTGACCATTTGAGGGACATGTTGCTACAGATGCCTCAAATGTTGCTACAGATGCCTCAAATGTTGCTAAGATAAAATAAAATAACATAATTGATAAAATAAAACATTGTCTTTAATTACAAACACATTGTCTTTAAGGCTTTAAGCTCTGACATATTATATATGAGCCCAAACATATTGCATTCGTTCAACTAGATTATCAAACAACAGGGTTTTGGGAGGTTGAATCTCTGTCCTGCTAACTAAATGCTCAATGAATATGACCCGCACGCCGCTCCAGATTCATTTTTTACCATGGGCTCATTTCGACCTGTAAATTCCCATGGTTCATTGAGAAACTTTTCTGGAAAATGTTCCATTATTTCACTCTGCTTCAACAATTTAGGCAGCAACTGGAAGACATGTTGTATGTATGTCAAAAACTTGGCATGTTCCGTAAACATCAACTGGCAGTCATAAACATTCATGCGATCCTCGTGCAAGAGAATCTCGAGAGTCACAAAATGGGTATTGTCCATGTTCATGACTGTCAAAATTCTTTTTCCATCAATCCAATTCATGCCTCCAGGATATGTCCTAATTCCCCTAACATAGTCAATCATTTCTTCATCCCATACAAACTCATCTACTAACTGTTTAATGTTTCTTCCACCAATAGATGTTGCCGCATTGCTCAGTTCATTATATCTTTTTTAGAAGTTGGTATAGAAGTTGAGATCCAAGATTCTATCTCTGGGATCATAGTAATCCGAGTATGTCTCATGCCTCTGATACATGGGGTTAAGAATTTCGTCAATATACTGAAATAAAAAATAATATTAAAGAGTAAAGAAGAGTAGTCATTGAAAAGATAAAAGAAATGCGCATTATAAATTGAAGGATTACCCAGTGTTCCCACCAAACTTTTATGCTTGTCATGTTCCTGAAATCTTGTCCTATAAAAACATGTATGTCGTATTCTATTTGAATATCCTTTGCACTCGTCAGACTCAACACTTTGGTTCTTTCTGCTACAGTTGCACACTTATAAATATTCAACTTTTTGTACTCCTTCACTTCCTCTATTACGGCCCTTGGCAATTCTCTAAACATCTTCTTCTTCTTCAAAGTTTGTATTGCCTTAGCAAATGATTCTTTCCTTCACTTGGCCTGTGGAGTATATGGATGCCGAAAATTCTTTGATAGAATGCCCTTGACCCCCCTCTTGTTTTTAAATTCATTGACAGCTTGACTGAATGTTTGAAGATACATGATAGAATCTTCATCATGTTTCTTACACTTCTCACAGAAAAAATCACAATATCTTCTACAAGAGGTAGCCTCTTAGTCTTGTCCAGCACCAACACCTACACCAGCACCAACAACAACACCAGCACCAGCACCAACACCATCAACATCATCAAAAACAACTAATTCATTAACAACTGTATTAAAAACTCTGTCTCTTTTGATGGTTATTGCTCCAACCAACTCCATTTTAATTTTATCCACAATAGGATCAAAATGGTTTCAACCAACCCTAGAGTAATTAGAGATGGCATTTACAATTCTTCTTCTATTGGGATAATCCGTAGATGCACAACCTAAAATTATAAAAATGATTGATCTGTAAGAAAATTTGGGTATAAGTTGCCGCAGAAATATCAGTTGTTGCTACAGATGGGTTAAATGTGTCACATATGCGTCACATGTCATCTCAGATGAATCATCTGTAGCAATATTTGTGTCATATGTTGTCACCGATGAATTATCTATAGCAATATTTGTGTCACATCTTGCCATAGATGAATCATCTGTAGCAACATAAGAGTCATCTGTAACAACATAAGAGTGTAATATACTAATAAATAACTTACTGCATCAAGAGGAGGGTCAAAAAGATCTAGAATATGTCCATCTTTGGTAATTTTTGTTCTTAATCTCAACCATCTCAATATCCTTGGAGATGATCTCTGTTCTTCTACAATTACTTGATGAGTCAAATAAAGAATGGATTCAAATGCCCAAGCCTGTAAAAAAGGAAAATATGTCACTAATAGAATGTTGAATTACTTAATATAATATAAAAATATTAAGAAAATTTAGTTTTACCATGAAAGCCCATGGAAAGCCAAACAAGTTAATGGTCTTTTCTCCTACAGGTTCCAACAAATATTTGGGAGTTAATTCAAAACTATCATGACCCCAAGGGTAGTTGTTGAAAGCCTCAATATCCTGACGAAAATTCACCCATTTTAATTGTATGTTGTTGTAGAGATCTTTCGCCAAAAGTATATTATGTGTAAACCAAAGTAAGTACAATGACTCCTTGTGCTTCCTTAGTGTATCCTCGTGTTCCAACAATTTATTAAGTCAGAATTTTTTAATCTTTTGCCAACAAGGGACATCAAGTCCTGCTCCCTCAATTGGCAGTGACTGTTGTCCTCCTTCTGCTACTTCTTTCTTTCTTCTTCGTGGCTCTTTTTTTAACAATGTATCAGGGACGGGCTCCAGAGGAGGATGACATTTTAACCCTGTAACTATGGGAAACTCTCTTTTTCCAAAAAAAAACTGGCATGCCACAATAATTAATTACAATCTCATCCTTTTTTTGGGATTGTAAAAAATGAACCTTCTTTTCAAAAGTTCATACACAATGATCATTTGAAAACGTGGAGTTGTATCGATGGGTAAATCAAGAAAATGAACAAAATAATTATTTCTGAAAAAATTTTCCTAATGATTTCTCTTGAGGATACCCCTGAATTTGATGAAAGGTTTTCCCAGGACAGACCTAATAATGCTATCACCATTAGCATTAGGCTGCAGATATGCAGAAAAAGTGTTTGTATTGATGATTTTAATTCCATCATCACCAGTAGCATTGAAAACTTCATGAAGTTCTTGTTCTTCTTCAACTTCATTTATTTTTTCTTCTTCTGCCTCAACTACTTCTCTATTAAATACTTTTATATTTCTCCCTTTTTTTCTCAACTTCATTTTTTTTCTTCTTGTGGCTCAACTACTTCTCTATTAAATACTTTTATAGCTTTTCCTTGTTTTTCCTCAATTTCTTTTTGTTTTTCCTCTTCTTCCTCCACTACTTCTCTTTCTTCATATACTTTTTGAGAAAATTGAGAAGAAAAAACTGTTTCAGTTGCAAGATCTTCTAAAAGAGTGGTATTTCCATTTTTCTTCCTATCAATTTTACGCCTAGACTTCTTCTTGATCTTTGTTGTGTCAGATGTATCAATTTTTCTTTTGACAGGAGCCATTATATTTGTATCTGCAACCACAAAAATATAATATTTGAATGCCACACATAATCTACAAACAAATAAACAAACCACAAAATCCTCCTTAAACAAATCACAACGTACTAAAATGAAGTTTTTTGAAACCAAAAAATATTTCAAAAAATAACAACATAACCAACCAAAAAAATGATAAAACCACTCAAAACAGGGCAAATAAGTAAGCAGATAAGCACATGCATTTCAAACCCTAATTTAATATTACCTGAGAAGATATATCAACGATAAACTAGAAATGATGAGGACAACCGTCTTGCTGTAAGAGATGATCGCAACAGATTATACCACTAATGTTTTAGAAAATACCGCAAGAACAATGATCTGTGAAGGAAGAATAATGGAACGGAAACAAGGAAAAGAAAACTAAAATTAGTAAAAATAAATAAAATTTGGAATATGAAACGACTTTTATAGAAGAGAGGAGAGAGAGAGAGAGAGAGAGAGAGGAGAGAAAATGAAAATGGAAACTAAAGTCGTTTTAATTTTCTTAATTATAATAATTCAAACTGTGACATATTTTGCCACATAAAAAATACTTTCTGTTGGGGGACATATGTTGTATATTTAGTATAATGTTGCCACATATTTCAATTCTCTGACAAATTTTACCACATATCTCTTTTCTGTGATATATGTTGCCACATTACCCCTTATGTTTGGTACACATGCAGACAAACGATGATTAATATTATCAGCAAAAAAAATTAAAATTACTTTTATATGAGAGAGGAGAGAGGAGAGAGGAAAACTTGAGGGACGATTATCTTAAAGTTGTTTAATTATATTTTTTTAATTTTGACAATTCAACCAGTGACATCTGTTAGCCACATATATCCTTTCTGTGACATATCTTACCACATATCACCTTTTTGTGAAATATGTTGCCACATGTATCTTTTCTGTTTGTACACATGTAAGTAATTATATTAATACTTCACCAACTGTTTTATACAACTTATCAACAAAATTTTAATTCTCAATGATATATATAATCACCTATATAATCAATTGTGGTAACCGCAACATTTCATCGATCTTTGCCTTTTTAGGTCTAGGCCTTGTGGGTCTTCATTGTCACTAACATAGCCTTTTCGAGCCTTTAAAATTTCATAATTTCAAAGGAGTGAAGCATATCTCATGCGAAGGGTGTCATCACTAATTCCACAAGATGGTACTTCTAATCCTCACTCAAAAACTCAGCGTACGCAGCAACAAAAAATTCATAATCTCTACATGGTATATCATTAATCAGAAAATATAATAACATCACATTTTCGAAAGTCATAAGACAAAAAAATAATGTGATACTTACATACTACTGCTTTTTTGTCGGGCAATACCAGTAACATGTCTAACTTCAAATGGGTGAGATTTTGTTCTTTCCTAGATAACATTCAAGAACTGACCAGTTGGTTCGCTCTTTTTAATAAAAAAAATCACTTAACTCAAGGTACTTTGGCAACATTTTAGACAACTTTTGAAGCTCGGAGGACAATTTTCTATTAAATCTAGATGAGGATATGGAATCATATATTTTTATACACTGTTCCTTCAATGTAACGACTGCCAAGACCTAACGGAATTCCCTTACAATTTACGGGGACATAAACATCATCTGTCAAGTGCCAAGGCAATCCACAAGGTATAACAAACCCTTTCATTATGCCAACGATTTTATCCTCATATTCACTAGCATTGTCAATATATGTTTTGAAAAAACAACTAGTGATGATGTATCGATATTTAGAATGACTATGTTGTTGCTTCGACTTCTTGCGCAAATAGTAAAAAATGACATCCACATACTGCACAGATTCATCAAACAAGTGTATCTCTGTATAAATTTATTTGCATATATTCATGTATTAATCAAACATAAAAGTGGGTATAGATTTATCTCATCAGTCCAACACTTATCGGGTTGAGACATTACGTAGAACTAATCCTTATTCTTTGGAAGTGCAGCTACAAAATCAAGTTGGTCAAAATCAAATTTTGAGCAATTCCCTAAGTAGTGATCGTCCTTGTCTCTCCGTGATTGTGTATTCATTATAAATAATTATTAGTGGACAACAAGAAAAATACTAATAATAGTTGAACGACCTTACTTTTATGCATGATGCTTGTAAAGACCCTCGTTTATCCATTGTGAGAAGGATGACATTATTACAGTTGAACCCTCGCCGTCAATGTTAAAACCTTCAAATGGATATTGTCGCTTCACATCACAAATGGCGACTTCGACTTTCTTCTCTTTCTTTTTCGCTTTCGCTTTTTCTTTCTGCTTCTCCTTCTCTTCTCTTCTTCTTCTTCTTCTTCTCCTTCTCCTTCTTCTTATCCTCCTTCTTCTGCTTTAGCTTCTCCTTCTCCACCTTTTCCTTCTTCTCTTTCTCCTCCTTTTGCTTCTTCTCCTTCTCCTTCTTCTCACTAATTGTAGAAAGTGTTTGAGAAATAGATTTTTTCAACCTCCTACAATTCAGAGGCTGTGAATTCTTCTTGAATCTTTGGGCATCAATATCATAAAACATTTCCTTAAAAATATCAGTGAATTTTTTAACACGATTAATAAATAATCATGTTGCTGCTCACATTCTTTGCATAGACAAAAAGAGCATTTGATGTTAGAAGAGGATGTAAGACCAATAAAAGATTGATTTGTTGTCACAGATGAAGCTTCTTGTATCATTTCATCTATAAGGCAAATTAAAAAGATTGAGACTTTTCAATTCATTAAAAATAATATGGAAAAGGGCTTAAAATATCCTCAAAGTATTGAAAATGGTACAAAATTACCCCTCATCCACCTATTGGCTCCAAAATACCCTTTTCACCACCTATTGACTCCAAAATACCCTTGTCATCCACTTTTTGGTTCAAAATTGACCACTTATCTAACGGTTTTAAATTTAAACTATTTGGATATTTTTTTAAATACATGGCGCTAATCTATTTGTTATGATTTAACTTATTAGTATAATTTATAAATCAATCCACTGCCCATCCATTACTAATTAAATCTCTCCATATTAATAAACCCATCACTTTATTAATGCAACAACAAAAACGCTACTGCCAATTGAGTATTTTTTAAAATTTGAGGTAAAAGTATCTATAGAAGTAAATTATCATACATTCAAGTTTCTAAATAAAAATTATCGATAAACTTAAAAGTCTGACTATGTTCATCTTAATTATTCTTACATCTCAATTATGTGATGTAACTTCATAGGTAATTTTTTTAAAAATAATATATTAAATGTTGTAAAACAAATCATACACATTTATAAAATTATATTTTTTTAAAAAAATGCATGAATTAATTTGGGATGTATTACTTCTTTACCTTTAATCATAAATTTCTAATTAAATCTTGAAAGAGAATTCTATTGAAAGTGTCCTCCTAAATAAGCGGCTCAACCTAAATTCAATTGGGGCTTCGGTTCGGACTCGAATAATTTTGGATGTCATTTTTCAGGAATCTATAATTTCATCGTGTTATATAGTGTTTATGGCGATTTTGATATTATAATTGGGTTATTAATTGGGTGGGGTTTAGTTAGTAATGAGTGAGTAGTGGGTTTGTTTATGAATTATATTAACAAATTAAACTATAACCAATAGTTGAACGCCAAGTATTTTTAAAAATATTTAAAGAGCTTAATTTTAAAAAAATTAAATAAGTGGTCAATTTTGAACCCAAAGGTGGATGGCAAGGGTATTTTGGAGCCAATAGGTAGATGAGAAGGGCATTTTGGAGCCAATAGATAGATGGAGGGTAATTTTATACCATTTTCAATACTTCAAGGATATTTTAGGCCATTTTCCGTAAATAATATTAACATTATGTTGCCACAAATGGATAGTCTCTTGGCATAAATTAACATTATGTTGCCACAAATGAAATTTGTGTTGCCACGTATGAATCATATGTTGACACATATGGATCTTATATTGCCACAAATGAATTTTATGTTGTCACTGATGAATCCGACGTTGCCATAGATGAATCTTATGTTGCTACAGATGAATCTTAAGTTGCCACAGATGATTCTTATGTTGTCACAGATGAATTCTAAGTTGCCTCAGATGAATTTTATGTTGCCACAGATGACCATTTTGTTGCTCTAACACATAAGTGAGATGTTACAACATATGATAAATGTTGGAATATGCACCAACATATCACTAAAATGTGGCAACATATGATCCATCGTTCAACAAATGAAATATATGTTGAACAACTGAACAAGACTATATTTCGAAATTCTTATCAACAAAATGACCACAAAAAGAATAACAAAAGCAACAAAAAACGATTTTTCACTGAATGTTAACAATACATATACATTTCCTCAAATGAGAATTTTTTGGGTTGGTTGATTTTCTTTCAAAAATAATAAATAATAGACACCATTAAATTGATTATCCAATTTTTATATCTATAGAACGCTTTATTCTTCATTAATCTAAGAAAAAAACTTCAAAAATTGTAAAATATTTTTAAAAATAATTTACTCATTTCTAGTCGAACGCAATTTCAGTTCAGAAAGATGAAAGAGTAACGACTAGAGAGGAAGAGAAAAATAATGAAAATAGACAAAAGGATAATCAATCGGAGAAAAAATAATGGAGGAAGATAGATGGATTTCTGAATTTCTAAGGAAAAAGAAGAACAATCGCCCAAGAGAGAAGAGAGGAAAGAAAAAGATGAAAAAATTCCTGATTCCTTTTCTTTCGAAATAATTTGAATTGAATTATAAAAGATGCTTTTTTTTTTTTTTTTTTTTTTTTTTTTTGTATTTGTAAAAGATTAAAAAGTTTTACAATCTATCACCAAAAACGACACCAGACTTATTTGACACCTATACCTTAATTTCTCAATTTACACTGTGATGCCGGAAGGAGCTTCTCAGGATTCAGCCATGGCGGAGATCTCTGAAGCAACAACTTCCTCCGATCCAGCAAACACTAAGTCCGAAGAGGAAAATTTCGACCCTAAAACCATGCGTAAAACAAAGCCTGGATTGAAGCGTTTATTTCTCACTCTCACTGTCTTCATCTCTTTTCTCATCGGTATTCCTACTCTCTTCATCCATTTATGTATCTTTTTCTGTGTATTTCAACTCTTCAACAATATTTTCTTTTATTACAGCTTTGCCTTTCTTACTTAAGTCAATAGAGATTTACCGAGCACCATTGCCTTTTGAAGACATAGATTTACTTTCAACGGAAATGGAGAAGAATCATTTGGTGTTCCCTTGCCAATTTCAAGCTGTTTTTGTGAACTTCGATGAGATTACTGCTGTAAATGAGCTTGGGCTTTTGATCGATTCTCATATGCAAAAACTGACCTCAGAAAATTCTCCACCTTGTGGTACGTGTGGGAACAATGTCACTGTGGCTGTAACAATTGATTCCAATTCCAACTGTATTCACAGGGAAAGCGGAAACGGCAACGGTGAATGGCAGTGTGGTATGTTGAATGGATTTGATAAGGTGAATGATAATGATGAGGATTTTGATGAGTATTTGGAGTCGGTATTGGATAGTACGAGTAGGAAGATTTATACGGTTGTGGTGATGAATAGGAAGCAGGAGGACGTTAGAATTGTTGTTGGAAAATATAGGCATGCTTGGATAGTAGGAAATGATTCCGTAGAGAAAGCTATTGAGAAAATGGCAGAGATTTTTATCAAAGTGTTTGTGAATGGTGGGAGGGAAGAAGGATCAATTCGTGGGGAATTCATGCCAGTAGGTGCAGATGGCAAGGTCGTGCTTTCTTTCAGTCTTTTGAATTCTGATCCACATGATTGGGTTTATGATTGGTAATCACCTTATTTCTCTTTTTAATTACCAAAATCCTAAGTTACTTACACATTGTTTCTTAATGCAATTAATGGAGCCCATAATTGGTTTTTTCGTGTCATGGTGTGGTGTTTCAGTTACTTTTTTTGAATTGACGATGTAGTATGTATTGGTTAATGTTTTTAGTAGCTTACTTTGTGTTGCTAAAGTTCATATTTTATCAATGTTGTATGTTTATCCTTGTTTAGCTGATACCGAATCAAACATATTATCTATTTACTCATTTAAAATATTATCATCTATCTGCAGGGATTTTAAGGAGTTAGATGAGATTCTGCTGGCTCCTGTGGTCGATGCTTTAAGACCAGTAGCTGACATTAGTGTGGAAAGCCAGGTTTACTGTCTAGCCTTTACATTCTTATACCACTTAAGGATTTAGGGTATATCTTTTCTTTGGTTCCTTTGAGCTTATAATTTGAGCTCTTTTGTATTGCAGGTTCTATATCATACTCCAAAGTCTTCATATTCATATTGGGATGACACACAGGGTAGCTATATTTTCAGTACAAAAGATCTTCCTTTCTTTGTAAGTTAACTCAATGACTACTATGAATCTGACATTCTTATTGACGGTTAAAGTATCAAATAAAGCCCCCACCCAACCTCTCAAAGAAAAGGAAATGACAGAAATTCAACCAACATCCTGATTTGTATAATATCCGAGTTTTGTAGGTAAATTCAAATGAATGGCACTTGGATACTTCAACAGCAGCTGGAGGGCGGTCAAAAGTCCTGCATTTTGTGTTGTATGTTTTTGATTCATTAACAGCTTTTCTTAATGGATATTTCATTTGAAGAACTTGCAGAACTTCTATCACCGATATTGCATTGTTAACTTTTTATGCTTTGATATCTGTGAATTGACAGTATAGTATATTGAATATCATTAGCATAGCATCTACTCGTTAAAATGTTTCTCTCCCTTCATTTTTATTGGAACTTGTTGAATTGAATATACTTTTTAGGCAAAAGAGAAGCCCCACTATATTCTATATTTGATTATTCTTTGAGGATTCTGCCCAATCCTGTGTAAGTCTACTACTCAAGATTGGACTCTCTCTATCGGTGCACGTTAGTCTAAAGTGCGCCTGCCATGGGCAAGAGGACTCGAACTCCATCTTTGAAAGCTATAATGGCTAAAGAAGCAGGAGAGGGTTGAAGAAACTCAGAGGGGAAAAGAAGCAGCTCGTTTAACTCCTAAGGTTCCACAAACCAATGTAACAGTAACTGCATTGCAAATGAAGGGAGGAACAAGTAAAACCATTCTGGAAAGGAGCGTAGAAACATCTGGAGGTATCAGATCTGAGACGGGGGGAGAATCAAGTAAAAACACTGGAAAGCATTGAGGCCCAACAGCTATGGGAGGAAATTACGGAATCTGCAAATGTAACCGGGAAATCACCAAGCACTGGGAGGAAATCCTGGGGAGGTGAAATGGAGGAGATGATGGCAGAACCAACTACGAAGAACTCAATCTGGGATAATTTTAACATAAGCAAGGTGGTCAATGCTGGATTTAAACTGGAGTATGTTGCTCCAACAAATCAAGGTAAGTCTACTTATGTAGAAATTGAGCTTAATGATATAAGCTCTGAGGTAGAGTACTGGAAAAACTCAGTTGTTTGTTATGTTTCGGGAGCACATTCTCCATTTTAAGTAAGTGGTTAAGGGATTTATTCAAAGAATTTGGGGACAACATGGTATAAACAAAATTGTTATGCTGATGAATGGAGTTGTTATGGGGCGAATTGATACAGAAATAGGGCAGCATGAGGTTATTAAAGCTGGAATCTACCACTTCGATAGTAAGCCATTCATCGTAAAGGCTTGGCATGCCGCTATGGATTTTTCAAGAGAAGAACTGCACACAGTTCCTACTTGGATCAAGCTTCCTGGCCTGGATTTTAAATATTGGAGTCCAAAAGGATTGAGTAAGCTTGGAAGTTTAATTGGGAAACCTCTAATGGTGGACCAAAATACTGAGAGAAAAATTGGATTGAATTTTTCTGGACTCATGGTGGAGGTCGACATGAATGCTGCACTTCCAGATATAATAAACTTCAGGAATGAAAAGGGGCAACTGATAGAACAAAAAGTGACTTGAATTTTCTCAAAAAAAAAAAAGTGACGTATGAATGGAAATCAACCCTGTGTACATATTGTAAGAAATATGGTCACTCAGAGGAGGTTTGCAGGAAGAAAAATATGCCAAGAAAAGAGAATAAGAAGAAGGATCTACCACAAAAAGAGGAGACCACTCAAGTTCCAGGACAAAGGATGGCAGGAAACAGTAAAGGAAAAGGAGTATCAGAAAAAGATAACAGTATGGAACAAGCAAAAATTTCAGAAGATAGTAAAAGGAAGAAAAGACTCGTCACAGGAAGCAGACAAAGAAGGCTGGATCACTCCAAGAAGGGTGGCTCATGCTTATCAGAATGGGAACGATGCTAGTAGTTCATCTTAAGGCATGGTAAGCAGAAATAGGGAAGGACTGAATGAGGAAGGCAACCTCATCCCAAGCACTGGGAATGGTTTGCCTTCTTAGCTGGAATGTTAGGGGCTTGAATGGCCTAATAAACAAAAGGAGGTTAAGCTCCTTTGCAATAAGGAACAAGTAGGTCTGATAGGTTTGTTGGAAACAAAAGTCAAAAAGAATAGTATGGATAAAATTGTAGGAAGCATGTTTGGAGGATGGAATTATGTCCATAATTTGGAGAAACATTATAAAGGGGGAGTAGTTGTTGTTTGGAGGCCTGATTACTACTCAGTAAGACTAGTCCATGAGTTAGGCCAAGAAATAACTTGTGAAGTAGAATGTATACCTCAGAAACTATTTTAATAGTGTCTTTTGTGTGTGCTTTCAATCAATACAAGAGAAGAGGGGAAGAAATTGTGGTCAATTTTACAGACCATACATAGATCACACAAGAAACCATGGCTTATGTTGGGGGATTTTAATGCTGTACTACATACTAAGGACAGGATAGATAGGATAGATGGCAATCCTGTCTCTCTAACAGAGGTGATGGACTTTACAAATTGCATAGATGACTGTGGTTTTGATTAAACTTCCTCATCAAGGCAATCGATACACCTGGAGTGACAAAGGAGGTGCAGGTAGAGTTTATTCAAAAATAGATTGGGCTTTGATTAATGATGAATGACAAACTACAATGCCGTCGAGTAAGACTATATTTTTACCTAAAGGCATATGTGACCTCTGTCCAATTAAGATAAACAGCACAGAAGAGAGTAAAAGGAAGAAAAGCTCTTTTTTGTATTGTAATGCATGGGGAAACTACCTGAGTTCAAGAGGGTGGTGATTGAAGGACAGGGAGTGTCTTTCCAGGGTTGCAAAATAATGCAGAGGTTTAACTCACAACAGTTCAGCAACATAATGCATGAGGTAGATAAAACCTGGAAATGCCCAAGCAGGAACAAGTAAAGTTGCAGTAGCAGCCAATGAATATAGACCTGCAGGGAATAGAGAAGAGATACACACATTTCAAGCACATATCTTATTTATCAGAGGTATATTGCAGTAGCAAAGTAAAGTGACATGGCTCAAATTAGGTGATGATAATACCAGGTATTTCTTCTCCGTTATAAAGCATAAGAGACTAAAGCTGGCTACCACCCAAATGATGGATGCAAATGGACAATGGAGGACTGATCCAGAGGAAATTTCTGAGATATTTGTTAATTCTACAAACAACTCCTAGGTGAGAAAATAACTACAAGGCTGAAAACTAATGAGACTATTGAAAAATGAACCTGTACTAGACATGGAGCACCAAATGCAACTATTGGAGCCTTTTACTGAGGATTATGTGAAATAGTCCATGATGAAGATTGATCAAACAAAAAGCCCTGACCCTGATGGTTATGGTAGTGGTTTTTGTAAAGAAGCATGGGGGATAGTGGGGAGAGACATAGCATTATTAGAGTTATTCCAAAATGGGAAGCTTTTGAGGCAAGTGAATGCTACAAATATTGCACTTATCCCCATGGCAGATTCACCAGAACAGGCCAGCCAATTTAGACCTATTGCTTGCTCTAATGTACTGTATAAATGTATCTCAAAAATGAACTGTACTAGACTGAAGAATGTTGTGAGTCTTTTAGTAGCAGACAATCAAGCTGCATTTGTGCAGGGGAGATCAAGACCCATAATATACTGATACGGCATGCAAGATCTGTTAAGGCACTACAGTAGGAAGACTACTCCTAGGTGTTTGATAAAAATTGACCTCAGAAAGGCCTATGATATGGTGAGCTGGGAATTTCTAGAAGCTCTAACAGGAAGGATTTGGATTCCCAGAAAGATTTATTTAGTGGATAATGGTCTGTGTATCCACTCCAAAGTATACTGTCAGAATCAATGGGGAAGGCCATGGTTATTTTGAAGGAAAGAGATGACTGAGGCAAGGAGACCTTGAGACCCTGTTTCACCTTTGTTATTTGTACTGATCATGGAGTACCTCTCAAGAGTACTCAAAAGCATGTCAAGCTTACCAGAGTTTAAGTTTCATCCTATGTGCAACTCTAACACTAAATCATCTAATTTTTGTTGATGATCTGATGATCTTTTGTAAAGGAGAGGTAAATTCAGTCACTAGAGTAAAGGAAGCATTGATGCATTCTAGTGCTACCACAGGGCTGGTGGCAAACATGGAGAAGTCCTGTTTTTTTGTAGCACGAGTGACAGAAGAGGTTAAAGAGGAACTTCTGTTTATAACTGGTTTTACAGAAGGCTCCTTTCTCATCAGATATCTGGGACTCCCACTCACATCCAAAAGATGGGGGAAAATGGAGTGTCATCAGCTGGTAGAAAAGTTAACACACAGGATCAAAACCACCTATGCTATACTACTCTCCCTCATACTCCCTCAGGGTGTAGTTAATGAGGTTGATAAGAAGTGTTGAGAGTATCTATGGGGTAATAATGGTGAGAAGAGGAAAGTTTCATTGGTTTCATGGGACAGCGTATGATTTCCTTAAGTGCAGGGTGGGTTAAATATCAAGGGGTGTGGGAACTGGAATGAAGTATCCGTAGGTGAGCTACTTTGGCAGATTGTTGTATGGAAGGAGTCCCTATGGGTGAAATGGGTGCATGGTGTATACATCAAAACATGTAATTTTTGGGATCATAAAGCTCCTGCTGATAGTAGTTGGTATTGGAGGAAACTAAATGCCTTAAAGATCAAAACGTATCACTGGTATACGCAAGGGCAACTCAACCTTACTGCTTATGGTGAAACTCAATAACAAGTGGATATCTTGCATTCTTGTGCCATAGAGAAAAGCTGGTAACTTCAGAACTAATCTGGAACTCTGTATCACAGCCAAGACAAAGATTTATCATGTGGCTAGCAACACAGAAGAGGCTACTCACTAAAGAAAGGCTGATGCATATGAATATACAAGTTGCTACTACTGAGAGCTGCCTATGTCAAGAGGCAGTATTGGAAACAAATAAGCATTTGTTTGTAGAATGTGAATATGTTACAAGGGTGAGGACAGCACTCCTAAGCTGGACTAACACCCCTATGCCTGCAACAGACTTGAGTCTTAATTTGGAGATGATCAGAAAGAAGCATTGGAAGAAGTTCAAGAAGGAAGTGATAGAAGCCCTATCGGGAGAAGTGATAGAAGCCCTATCGGGAGCCATGGTTTATCATATTTGGAAAGCAAGGAATTGGAAACATTTCAAAGGAACAAGTATTCAACATGCTGATATAGTGGGGAATATTATACGTGAGATTGAAGTAAGGATAGAAATGTATAAGAGTACAAAAAGAGCAATTAGATGTAGGAGTTTTTTGGCACAAATTATGTAACTAAGTTTTTTCTTTTTCTTTCTTGTTTGAATTGAGGCAACCCTCCATTTTATGGGATGAAGGGTGGTGCTCATAGTTTGTATATTCACATTGTTTGCCAAGTTCTTTTTTAGCAAAATATAGTAACCTGTTTTTCTTAATGCCAGATATGTGCCATCTGCAAAAGAGTGCCCTCTAAAGTTGCAGCTGCCAAATGGAGAGATTTCCATGACAAATGGTTTTATATCTCCGGTGAGTATTAAATTTATTGTCTCGATGTTCCTATCTGCGTCCGCCATTTCATATATTATCATGCAGTTTAATACAGTTGATTCCAGATGTGGGGAGGTATTATTGTTTGGAATCCACCGGCCTGTGTAGAGAATTTTCAAATGCAACATCTTTCCAAGCACAAAATTTCCTCTGAGGTAAGGAGCCTCTCCTTATGGTGTCTAACAGTTTAAAAGTCAAGATGAATGAGCCTCATTGAGAAAAGGATTTTGAGAATATACAGTTATGTGACATGGCCATTCTTTTTCTTTGAGGACTTTTTTTTTTCTGATAAGGGAAGGGAGGTGTGACACTGCTCATGTCATGCATTATTCACATGGGTTTTAGTTTGTTGTATTTTTTCTGTTATTTGTGCTTTGTCATCTGCGCCTACAGTCTTGTCCATAGGTGTATTTAGTTCCACTTCAATTTGTTGCTTTGGCAAGCTGGGTATATTAGGCATGTTTGTGTAGCTGAATATATTTGTGCTTGCATGCATGTGTGAGAGATTTCACATTCACAATATGTTTTGATGATAAACCCAAAATGAGAAACAGAGTTATAAGTTATTCTCGTCAACTTTAGCAAGTTGGAGGTTTGGAGCTTCATTTTTGTTACTATGGGTTTTGTCAACATTGACATCAACTTATCTCACTGTTGAAGTAATTTCTACATTGATTCCCGGTTTCTTCATTCTTTTTGAGAACTTCTTGTGGTGTGTTTCCTATGTTTATCTGTCTACTAAGCAAGCAGAGCATAATGTTGCTATCGTGCAATATATTTCTTCCCCTAACACTAGAGTAATAAGCAGTATTGGCAAAGGTGTGGTTAATCCCTGAAGCAAGACGCAAAATATGTTGAGCGCTCCGCCTTGCTTAATGTTCACTTCAGTGTGCTCATACTTTGCCTTGCCAATGAGTGTGTGTTGACGAAGCGACACTAAACAATGGATGTTTCACTTTTATCATAATTTTTTTCTAGTTCTTTTTCCATATGTTTGTTATGCATACTTAGTATTATTAATCTTGGACAAAACACACATGTTTGTTTTTTTCCTCCATTTGAGCCTGTTTCATTAAGGCCCACACTTTATTTCGGCTTAAAGCCCCAACGGACCTTAGAAATTTTTTGGACTTTTCGCTTTTGATAACACTGGTAAGAGGGCATGAGGATATACTGCAACTTTCACTGAATAAAAAAAAGATATATGGCAACGTCTACGACATGTTCTCTAATTGAACGACCAAGAATGGACCCCCTTACATTTTGCTTGGGAAATAAAGAAAGCATCTGTGATGTCCATATCTTTGGGTTTTTTTGGATGGTATTTTACTACTTAAGATTGAGAAATGCATGCTCTGAAACAGGACTTGAAGATGATTTCTGAAGTTTTCATGGGACAGTTGCGCCAACTATTTGGTCTGAAGTCTGAGAGCTTTTACGTTGGTGGATTCGCGACATCTGTACTTTTAACCAGTGACAAAGGCTTTGCAGAATGGTAAGATTAAGATACTGCTTAGATGAACAAGATGGAACATAGGAAATAGCCTAAAAACATTGCATGATTGTCTTTAATAAAACTAAGCCGCTGATGTATGTACATTGATATCTGATGAGAACCATTTCTTTTTCATCTAAAATTGGATGTTAAGTGTACTAAGTTACTGAAAATTCAGCCTTTCTTCGATTTCTGTCAGCATCTCCTTGTTGCAGTCAGAGATTGAATGTTTTTTCTTGGTATTATGTTGTTTTATACAGCTTTCTGTTTGCAAAACTATTCTTTGATTTCAATGGACACTTCTTATTCAGCTTTTTTCAATTTAGATGTATATATTCTTTGGGCATGTATTTGATCATATATTATTCCAAAATTCTTCTTGTAGGGAGTTGGATGTGTTATCTAGGCATCACACATGTTTCAATCTTCTTCAGTGTGGCACCACCCTTGGATCTCTTTCTCGATTGGTGGGTCATCAGCTGCAACTCCTTTCTGCTTACTTCATACTGTTAGGTGTTGATAATATTTCTCCATCCAGGTTCAGTCACTTCCCAGGATGATAATCATGGATGAAATAGGAAAACAGGTTAGAGTTTCAATCAACCATGAAATTTAAATGTAACTTCCCCTTACACTTTAGAAAGTATTTATTTGAACCTAATTATTTATATGGCTTTTTCTTGAGTTTATGAAAGTAAAAAGTATCTTTTTTGCTGATTAAGACATGTTACTTATGGAATTTTATGGTTTTAACATATTGGTAAATCTTTTACATCACCTATCAATACATATTGGTAGATTGTCAGCACTCGTAATTCTGAATAATTGTTCAGGTAAAGTATTCTCTTGAAGCTGCAAAATTATCTCTAGGCAATGTGTCTTTAGGATATTCTGATGCTTCTGCTGGTATGTTTCCTTCACTTTGGTATTAGTTATCGACATGGTAACAACTAATAATTTCCTCTGCGCTTCTCTTTATAAAAATCTAAAAACTATTCTTGTTTATTGTCAGTTTCCTCGAGAAAAGCAAGAGCATTAGCAGAGGATGCCTTTTATCATCCATCTATGATGTCCGTGAGCTACTACTCGTTTGAACACTGTTTTGCTGTATATTCGGTAAGCTTCATGTCAGTAAAGTATAATATGTTGACACGGTTTTTACAAGCTTTTAGTACTTTTAATGATTAACTATAAGATTCCACTTCCATTGACTTGGTGTTTTATCTGTTTTTAGTTTGTTGTATTCATTACACTTAACTATGCCACTTCCACTTTCGTGTCGAAGGTAGGATGTGGTCACAAATGCATGTGAAGCAGATGAGGATTCTGCATGTCTTCTGTTTATTTAATTATGTTAACACAACAATGACAACCAGCATATCACCATTCGATTGGTTCTTTCCTCGTGCATTTGTTAAATGCGCAAGTGTTTGAAAATAACATTTAATGTTTGTTAACTGCTGAAGGGGGAGGGCTGTTGCTTGAAGGATTTCTACCTTCGACACGAAAGTGATGGAATGAGAAATGACTCATTTTGCACTTGTCAACACCACCTGTGTTCCTTTCATTTTAAAGAGTAACTAGGGATTAACATTCTATCTCTTCTTAAATGGTAGCTATAGTTTGTATTTTATTCTCATTGCATTCAAGGAGGAGATTAATTTGGGTTGGAGGAAATAAAAGTTTATTTTTGTTTGTTGCAGCCATTCTTTCTGCCAGTTTCACTGCATGTGCTTCTTGCAGTCATTAGAGAATGGAAAAGATATAAAGTGGAAAGCAGAAAGTACCTTTCATGGAAGGTCAAGGTCAAAGTTGAGTAGTTTGTCAGAGTTGCATATAAAACCTTAGAGCGGAAGCACAAAAACTGGTGTCCATGGACAAAAAAATGCAGAAGTTAAATGACATATTGAGATGTGTACACTACATTCCATGAAGATTTTATAAAAAATTGACTAGATACAAATTCACCTGTATATTTCCTCCTTTTTTTTTTCTGACACTAGCATGTAGTGCAATGTTGTAGTACTACAACGCAAAATTTGCTTTGTGCATAACATTGTCATAGTGAAATTTGTCCCACAGATGAAATTTAGGAGCTTGGACCCCGCTCACCATCATCGGCTAGCACACATGACATTTTTTTGGGATGGTTGTTACTTATTGTTTCATAATGTATCGTATTGTATTGTAGTCTAATATATTGTTTTAATGAATAGTGTTTGAATAGATTGTATCGTTCTTCATCATTACATAAATAATGTCAATAATCCATAATTTGAATGATTAACATACAAAAAAAAAAAAATAGGGTACGGGATTGAGCTACTATGGAAAGGTATGATATAAAATGAATTATGATTATCAAAACAAACATTGTATTTAAATTAAAAATACGATACAATGGATAATAATCATCAAAACAAGGTGTAAATATGGGAGACAATATGTGAGAGTGTATAGTTTCTTATAGTTGGGAAAAGGGGAAAAAAACACAAGTAAACTATTTAAAAAATAAAATAACATCTATATAATACAAAACACAATCATATCATATATTATTATAAATGGAAAGAGCATAACCCCAGAATTGATTTACCGTTTTATCCCTGCAATATTAATTAAATATTAATTTCATTAAAATTTTAATTTGCTGATAATCTAAGCCCTAATTTTTTTTCTCTCCCTTGATTACCGTAACCGTCCTATTCCATCGTTCAAGTTCCATGGCTTTTATTATCAATTATTCCAAAACCTTTTTAGATACTCAATGATCTATATAAATATCTCCAACAACATGTCATTGTTCCATTAATCTATTTTTCTTCTCTGTGTCCCATCCAAATACATCATTGTAGGTAAAAAAAAATCTGCTATATTTTTCCTCTTTACTGTCTTTTTCTTTATCTAGATTAATTTGTTTCCTTCACATTATCACGAGTTGCTCTGTTCTTCATGTTGTTATTTGTCTTATCTCGCATAAATTTATTTACTTCTTTATCAAGAGTCTCTCTGTTTTAGAAGATAAATCAGAAAAAATTTTATTTTATTTATTTGCATATGCCACTAGCTTACTAATCACAGAATACATGAGATGTCTTGTATAGTTTTTTGGAACGTGGTTGTCAAGTTTTAAACTAAAATGAATGGTAGATTGGTTACTGTTAGAATATGTGTGTTCACTACCAGTCAATGGACCAGGTCCCTTGACACAGGAAAAACAGTGCAGAAGATTAAACAATATGAAGAACACAACACATGCAGTTTACATGGAAACCTCCTTGATCAAGGGAGTAAAACCACGACCTGTCACACAGGATTTTAAACCGTTTTCACTAATCTTCACAAGCAAAAGTGAAACCTCATTACAACAACGTGAGAAAAAGCTATTAATCTCACAACCAAGAAATAATTCTACTGCTTGAAGAGCCTAAGCAGTTTTACTTTGCCCACTAATTTATCACCACTAGACAACTTAGGATTCAACTAAGCAACACACAGGTTGCCCACTAAATCACCATGCGCCGGATGACTTAGGATTTTTACTAAGCAACACACAAAGTTGCCCACTAAATTAGTTTGACTCAACTAACTTGACTTTTCAACAAACCAGAGAATTTGAATCCTTTATAGATTAGGAACAGATTTACAATGTAAGCATGGAAGAAATAATCCCAAGACAACTAAGTAGCTTGCAGCTCTATCAGGTCTCTGTTGCTCTTAGGATGATCCTTCTCGAAGATGGCCTTTGCTTTTTGAACTTTTGGATTTTTGAAATCAAAAACTTTTGTTTGTCAAAACTTGTGTTTGTGTTGTTGGAGAAGAGACTATATTCAAATGGACACAAACCCTTGGGACGAGGCTATTGGCTGAGAGTCTGCTGTCATAAAAAGTTGTGCACCAACCCCTCAGACTTGGCAGTTTTTAACGACTGTCTTTTCGTCCTTTTCACGTCGCAGTCTTGCGGGGATCAGGTCCCTTGCAAATTTCTTTGTGAGTTCTTTAAAAGGTCAACCTCTTCCATTCTGATTGGTTCAATACGTTGGCGCCTCACCTACCATTGACAGAACAACTTTACAGTTGTACACCATTTTGTATCAGATGGAGAGAACTCTGCCTGGGACCAGTGTTAGGACCGAAAAATAAGCAGGTGTAAACGCGGAAGCTAGCAAAGCAAACCTCAAATGACCACTAGTAAGAAGACAACGAGAAATATACCAAAAGACACAAAGATTTAACGTGGTTCGGTCAGTCGACCTACGTCCACAAAGGAGATGAGCAATCCACTATAAATATGAGAGTACAAAATACAGAGGGAAACAACCTCAATCAATTCACTCGGAATACATGGGAGGTTCACACAAGTGATAACGTATCAAGCTTGTGACCCACAAATTCTCCCCCTAACCAAAACTCTCAAAGCCCTTAAGACTACATTGTGAATGCTGATTAAGTTAGAAGGAACATGCCTCTATTTATAGAGTCCTAAACCTTTTCCTACAAGAAAAGGATTAGTCAATCCAAAACCTTTTCCTACAAGGAAAACCTATTTATGGTAAGAAATTTAGGGCAAACAAAACCCAACAATCAGGTCCCTGCATTTGTGAGATACTGAAAAATACAATCTCGTCCACTCTTCTTATTGGTGTAGGACACTGCACTTTTCACCTACCACCTGACATGACAGCTTTTACGACTGTACCCTATTTGTATCAGGATGAGAGAACTCTGTCAGGGACCAGGTCCCTGCATTTGTGAGGATCATCAAAACACCTAGAATATAACAGTTACATCTACATAATTTAAACTCAATGCATGCCTGATAGACACTAGAATTATTCAAAATAATATATGCTTCAAAAAAGTTCACGCTTATTTCCGCTATTATAAATTTGTTGCATCCAATTCATGGTGTCACAAAAATTTATCTCATCGATCAGCCAGCAATCTGGTTATAGAAAAATCCAACTAGAAATAGTTATTTCATGGGACACATTATGGTTGAACCTTAAGGGGCTAAGAAAAGAACATTCTTATACACATTTGCGGGCAGAACTCTTCAGAGATCCTAACCTCAAAGTTGGTTAACCATTATACTCCTATGGTGAATTATAATATCTATTGCTTCCATCTTACAACTGAAAATTAGCTGAAAAGTTGTAGACTTGAATAACGAAGAGTTGTAACGTAGGTGAAGGGTAATGAAGAGTCAAATAGTATGTTAAAGAGACAGTTAATTCTATAAATTTTATCTCTTTCTTTTACCAAATTTTCCAGTGCTTTGGTTTCTTGCAAGCGTAAATATAACTCAAATTCTCAAATCAGATAGTTTTGTTATCGATAAGCCTGATCAGTTTATTTGAGGTAAAACAAGGGGATGGACCTTGTCCAAATGAAACAAAGGGGAAAAAGTAAAATCAATGGAGAACTGATTACGCTGGATTCCAATTTGTTTTTGTAATACGAATTTGAGGGAACAATATATATATATATATATATATATATATTATATATATATATATATATATATATATATATATATATATATATATATATATATATATATATACTAGAACAAGAAAGGCTTTATACTCTTTGCGGTTGCAAAAGATCTCCAGTAATCTCTTTGTAAAGAAAAAAAATTAAAGAACAATTGAGATTTTACAAAAGTTGAACCCTTATGTCAAAATGGCTACCCAAATCTAAAGAGAGTCAAGTATCTGATTTACAAGAAAGGTTACTAGCAATGACATTTTTTAAGCCAGTATGACATTATATGCTTAGAGGACGTTCTGAGAAAGATCTATAGTGTTGGTCCAGGACAATACAATGATTCTCGCAGTTCAGGAATCGTGAGGATCACATCAATGAATTAATTTCTAAGATGAATTAGCATAGATAGCCAGGTTATCTGATCAATTTTTTCTTGTGTTATCAATTTTAGTATGAATTATTGTAAGATGGAACACTTAAAATATTAGGTGCTATTCCTTTTGCTCCATCGATTCATGTAACTCATAAGTTTACTAATTGGTTGTTGTTTATTTATACTTTAAAAAAGTTTATTCTAATTTGTAATACATTTCTATTGATCTATTTTTATTATGTAAGTAGACATGTAAATGAAAATGCAACAAATAAAATATTTATCACATGGGCGTTTTTCCTTCAGAATATTTGTTGGTTTCTTTTCCTACAATATTTTATGAATTTTACTTTTTATCCATAACATATTGCAGAACAAGATAGTGTCTGTGAGTGTGACGCATATGGTTTTCAGGAATTGTTTCCTATACTTATGTTTTGCAATTTTTTATTACACTCTTGTTTAACATTTGATAAGGCCTGATTACTCATTTCATGAACATAGGGAGTAAAAATTATTCTCTTCTTTTGCAGTTTTTTATTTCTTGGCATTTTCCTTTTTTATACATTTGAGGACAACATCAGATTGATATGCTTCATTTTTTTAATACATCTTATTTTATTTTTCTATAATTTCTTGCAACTCATGGCACACATATTTTAATTTTATGCATTTTATTTTAAATCAAGTGTACCAATTAATACGGGATACACGTACAATGCACATGTCCGATATTGTCACACATATTCTAATTTTATGCATTTCATTTTAAATCAAGTGTACCAATTAATACGGGATCCACGTGCAACGCACGTGTCCGGATACTAGTTAAAAAAAAAAAAAGCATGTACCTGTGAAATCACTTTACGATTCTCTCTTCTTCCATTACATAATTTGTTTCTCTTTCATCACGATGTAAAAATTTTAAAAACTCATCGTCTAATACATCACAATTATCATTGAACAACAAATTATCAATTTAGTTTCATTTCCCTATAAACCCTAAACCCTAAACCTCCAACACAATCCAAAAAATCATGGGGGTTCTTATAATTTCTTGTCTTTTCATCTTAGAGTAGATTGTATTATCGGTTCATCAAATGTACTATAAATTACTATTCTTCTAATGTCAAATGATGAAAAAAGTATATTTTAATATCTTAGTTGGTTAAGGTTTATATACTTTAAATTTCAAGAAGTGAAAATCATCATATAGTTAGGGATGGGGGAGTAGTTTAATACTACATAAGTGGTGAAATAAGAAGAAACATATGCTCATCAACAACAACATACAACATATTAAATTATAACTTGCATTATGAAAATATGTTATCACAATATAGTGTATTATATTGTATAAAAAAAATTTGACATGACCAATCATACATATGAACTCAATGACATTTTATTCATACGATTTTTATTGCAAGGTTTAGAGTAGCAAGACTATTATTATTATACATCTTGCCACTATGGTCAACGATTTTGTAATATTACATGATGATTGGTTGTGAGGCAATTGGCTAGTCACTTATTCGTGGCCTCCACCTGGAGGGTTGTATCCACTACTTGGACGATTGTATTCATCACTTGGGGCTTTATATTTTTTATGTGGGGAGTTATATTTATCACCTGGAGATTTGTATTCGTCACTAGGGAATTTATATTTGTCATGTGGGGGTTTATATTCACCACTTGGAGGGTTATATTTGCCAAATGGGGGTTTATACTTGTCATGTGGGGGATTATGTTCATCACTTGGAGGGTTGTATCCTCCATATGGGGGCTTATATCCGCCATTTGGAGGCTTATATCCGTTGTTATATTCATCATATGGAGGTTTATATTCACCAGCAGGAGATTTAAATCCATCACCATATCGTTTATATCCATTGTTATAATCACCATGTGGAGGCTTATAGTTATCATGTGGGAGCTTATATCCGCCACTTGGAGGCTTATATTCGTTGTTATATTTATCATGTAGAGGTTTGTATTCACCACCAGGAGATTTATATCCATCGCCTTGTTGTTTATATCCACTGTTATATTCGCCACGTTGGAGCTTATATTTATCATGTGAGGACTTGTATTCACCTCCGGAAGGATTATATCCGCCTCGTGGAGTGTTATATCCCCACCCTGTATATTTATATCCTTTGTTGTATTCACCGTGTGGAGGTTTATATGAGTTGTGATAATCATCATATGGGGGTTTATATCCACCATGCGGAGGATAATATCTATCACCAGAAAACTTATATCCATTTTTACATTCGCCACGTTCATCACCTAGATATCCGCCGATGTCATTATATCCATCATTGTGTACATAGTCATTCTTGTTATCCGGTTTCATTGCTACAAATATCAAATGTGACATTTAAAATTTAGCATTAAAATCATATATATATATATATATATATATATATATATATATATATATATATATATATATATAATATATATATATAATATATATATATATATATATATATAGATAGATAGATAGATAGATAGATAGATAGATAGATAAGAAATCCAATATTTCAAATAAATAATTAGCAAAAGGAAAAGATAATCTTACAAGTCTCAGCCAATTCTCTAGCTATAACCTCAGAGCTTATCATTGAAAAAATAGCCAAAAAAATGCCAATAAATAAAAATGCCTTGGAACCGATCATTTTTTTTTTTCTTTAAAGCTTAGTTATATTAATTAAAGGATGAAGAAATTGATGCAACATGGGGTTATATTTATAATATAAGAATTGAATGTAATAGAGATTGATAAATGGTCACTTCACTTATCTTGACCAACTGCCACGCCACATAATTATATATATTTTCTCAGTTTTAATTTTTTATTCTTTTTTTAGTTGACGTAGTATAGGTCTATTTATCTACCTTAATGATGTACACTAAATAAAATATTTTTTAATAGTTTTGAAAAATAAGCATATATTATTTAACTATAATTAAATAATAGTATCTCTATTTGTATTTATTTATCACTGTTTGACTTGGTACACTCATTAAGAAAATAATTATTGATATATATACTTTACTTGACTATCTCTATTCATGAATGATGTTTAATATTAGATCTTCAAAAATGATATGCAGTATTTAGTGTCCAGGGTGTGGTCGTGTGGATAAAATAATTATTTTTCTTAATAGGTCAAAAGTGACAAGTAAAAACGAACGGAGGAGTAATGAATATTTGATGCCTAAATATTTTGATACACATATTTTATCTTGTGATGGGAGTGAGTTTTGTTAAATGTAAGTTTTCTAAACTAAAATCTCTAACAGTAATTTAGGACTGAAAATTATTATTAAATTTATCATAATGTAAATTTGTACACATTTTTTACGTAAATTTGTTTTTCTCAAGTTCTTTTTTTGGGGGAAAATTTTGAATAAACGCAAACTACTACTCTAATACTAATAAAAGAACTTAAATCTTTACTTATACACAAACTGCTATAACTATAAAGAATTCAAAAACACGTTTAAAAATACACACATTTTATAAGTTTCCCCAAATCAATTCTAAAAGCTAAGAAAATCTTTATTGCGTAAGTTTTCTACTTCATAGATATGAAGTATTGCTATCATTTTTTATGGTCGGTGATCGATAAGTATCTTATATCCGTAATTATACGTTTTAAATTTAAAATATTTGAAATAAGATTACTTTTAATAAACCACACTTGAACCTTAAAATCGAACATTCATGTTAAAGGCAAAAGTAGAGTCGGGACATCGAATGTATCTTGAATCCAATTTTTTTATGTGAAGCAAACTTTATAAATAAGAATTTATTAAAATTGCAACAAATGATGTACCAAAATTCATAACTTCAAAAATACAATTAGGTCAAATCTAAATGTTAAAGATCTTTGATCGTTCAACTCATAAAGTTTAAATCTCAAATTTGTCTTTATTTGTTGTGTTAATTTTAATCAATTCATATTAATGGTTAAATCATTTGCTAAATGTGTTCATAGAACACATCAAAATAACCAAAGTCGCTGACGTACAAGGACTTGCAAATTAACCAATCTAAAAACATAGATTTGATGGTAATTACCAAACATTAACGGCTCATTTGGGTATGATATATAAAATCATAATTATAATTAAATTGATTTGAAATTGAAATTTTAATTGGACATATAGTTTGAATATCTCAAATTGTTCTTTTATACAACTCAGCAAAAGAAAATGTGCCCAAATTAATTTATTGTATTCTGTAATTAAAAATTGTATCTTGTATATAAAATAATAGATTCATGTATTATAAATTAGCATCTTAAATACACGATTTATGTGGGTTATTTTGACAGGAAAACATAAGACTTCACAGCAAAAATAATATATCAACTTATCTTCAGGAGAAGTGAAGAGATAATAGTGCTACTAAACTAAATGTAAAGCAAGATTTGGTTTCCAAGTTACAAGCAAAGCAACCAACGAATCCATTAAATTAATATGCTCGCTCATCATTAAATGTTTTTCCATGCTGTAGAGAGCTCCTCTCATTAACCACACTTGACTACTTCGATAAAACCCAAAAACACTTGAAAAAGAAATAAATCCCAGAAAGAGACTTGTACAGTTAAAACACAAGCTTTCTGACCATAGAAAAACCCCAGCAAAGGATTATCAGATTCTAGTCTCCAGTGCTAATATTATCTTCTTCCTTGGACCCTGAAACAACCAAAATGTAAAAAACCTTTCAATCAGCACGTAATAGAAAAGACCACTGCCCGTGCCATTTCACTAGTACAGCATCACACCATTCACGCCTCTGTGCCCATCACCCAACCCAATTGCGAAAAAAAAAAGATTATTAAGTTTAAGAAATAAAAGGAATTTTGATGTGTGTGTGTGTGTGTGTGTGTGTGTGGTGTGTGTGTGTGTGTGAAGTACCAGAAATATCATTTTAAATGAATAATGGTGAGAGGAGTTCAACATGACTTTATTTTCTCTCTTTACAAGACAATGAACTTTTACATCAAGTGAATCGCAACAAGACATGCCATTAAGGTAAAATGGGGATGCTATGAAGAAATAGTTTCCAAATTGAGAAATATGTCAATTGTCATCTTTCTAGAGAAGACTAAAAGGTTATAGAGGTTTTTCACTGAAAGTCCCCACGTGGTCAGGGTTGACTCTGAAATGGAAATCCAAAGATGTGCTACTCAAAAATCCTTTGGCCTAACCCCTGAAAATCCTAATCTCTCGAATCAGCATGATTATCAAGACAGTCAAACTTAATAGCTTCCATGAAACACTTAATTGAAAAATCTCTTATCAAAAACAATTGCTACTTAAACCTTCTCCATTAAGATTATTCATCCCATTCATAACCAAAAAATTAAGAAGAAAATGAAAAACAGGAGGTCACAATCTTCAAATGAATCCTCATACAAAATTATGATACTTACCATTGGTATTCCTATAGCTTTTAGATCTTCATCTGTCATGTGCACAAGAGCAGCCATATCAACCTACAAGAAAAGAACAGGGAAAAGGTGAAATTCTGCAGGACTTCAAACTAAATTAAAAAGGAAAGAGCAGCAGTGATTTACATACTTCTTCAGCTTGAAATGTAATTGCATACTTCTCAAGACCCAATGACTGTAGAAAATTATCCACTGATTCCGCCTGCACCAAATGCATAAACCTTTATATATAAGAGCAGTCCACACTGTATGCTGGAATAGCAAATGAACATGCTTGAGTAGTTTTCACCCATTTTTGTTTATTCTGTGATTAGCTGATAACATTAGCGTAAAGAACCAGAGTCCTAAGACAAGTAGAATGAACAGCGACAGCCACAAGTCAACCACCGATTACACAGTAGTAAGAAATGCAGAGTAGGTCTAATTGCACATAAAAAATTAAAGAAGCTAAAGAAATATGAGATGTGCAGACAGAATGCAAATGCTCACCACACACGATGTCACTAAACAGCAATAAGGTAGCAATGAAAATGCTGCAGAACATGTGAAAGTGTGTTGAAAGACGTCGAATGGTAAGACTGGAAAGAAATCATAGAATCTACATGATGTCTTATAGATAACAATAAAAGTGTTAGTTTAATTCCTGTTTCTATTGTAAACCAGCACAGACGAAAGTGGTGTTGCCGAATGCAAGCATGATTTGACTAGACCATGAAATTCACAAAATGAGTTGGGGATAAAGTTTGGACATAAGTTCACAGCTGTGGTGCATGCCACAATGTTGTTAAAAGCAGGACTCAATTACAGAGACGTAAACTCAAGGTAAGTGCAATGTACATCAAGCACTTAGGTTGAGAAAACACTTAATAGTCGCGAGTCGTGCACCAAGATGCCCACCTGATGAGGGTAGCATGGAATAATGAATATTACTGACAAACAGGCGAAGAACCAAAGCTCATGGCCTCGGGACAATGGCACTACAGTGGATGAAACCCAAGGGAGACAGCTTTTAGTGATTTCATCCCATATGCCAAAGCCTTGGTGAGGAGACTTGCTCGATATCTGCACCAGGGGAAGGTAGCAGGTATCTAGCAGAATAGTATAGGCACGTGAAACTGGCCAGGACACCACTGTTCTGAAAGAAATTGAATCTACTTGATAAAATGATATATTAGTGATTGTGAATAGTAAATTTAAAATGTAGCAAGACAATTTATCCATTAAATCAGAATCAGAGATTTTTGAAAATTCTGGACTAGATTGACATGATTTTTATTTCAAATATTTCTTCTCATTGCCGGCTTTTCAATATATAATTGTTGTTCGTAATCAAGGATAACCTTGGACATGTATAGAGGAACATGATGTGTTGCTTCCTTCATGTGCAAACTCCGTGAGATACAAAAAGTACTAGGTCGTCAGTCCATATTACTCTTTCCTAACTATGATAGGCTTTTATTTTTTCTTTTAATTTTCTGAAAGAAAATTTCAGTAAGTTCTGCTCCAAACAAAAAAAACACTACATCAATCCCTAGGAAATAGACCACATTAAATTTCAGCTTGAGGAAGCCACCTGCATAAAACCACCTTGTCAAGGAAATAGGGGGGAAATGTGGAGGGATAGAAACGGAAGAAGATACTCTTCTAAAAAATCATCTGAAATAGGCCAGAACTAAGGTAAAAGGTTCTCTAGAGAAGAATCCGAGTAGTGTCGAGATCGAGCAGAGCTTTGAAATGCAGATATGGTGTGAAAGCCCTCCGGTGATGAAAGTCACCGGGACAAATGAAGGCAATTTCAACAAGAACCCTAATCGCTATTTTGGAGAGGTGTCACAGTGTTTTGGAGATAGTAAGAGACTAACACCCTATTCTGATGAAAGGTGTGTGTCGAATTCAGTTTTTGTAGAAGATAAAGAGTTAAATTCAGGGGCGAATCTAGGATTTCTATATCATGGGTGCACCACTGAAAGAAAAAAATTTATTAAGTGGGAACTGATACCTAGCCCTCAAAACCTTTTATGCTTTTTGACAATTCAGAGGCGAATCTAGAATTTCTTGAGCATGGGTGCACCACTAAAAAAAGGAAACAATGTATTAAGTGGGCAACGATTTAAACCTTCTTAAACTCAAAAAAAGTCGACTCGGGCTTCAGTCGAAGAACCTTTCCTTCACCAAGTGATAAATGATTGATTACAAATAGTTAGGACTTTTTTCTACGATGTCCCTAGTCCTCATGGTGAATAACTCAACATCCAACTAAGTGTACCTTTTGGCCTTCTCAGACTCCTTGTAGAGTTCCTGATAGAAGCTCACTATGGAATTTTTATTTCTTCAGGATCAGTAACTTCAACCCTCGACTTCGAGGCTGTCAATGGAGTTGAATCTTCTGTGAGCATTGGCCATTCCGTGGAAGTACTAGGTGTTTTTGTCACCATTTTTTGACCCGTTGTACCCTGGATCTCTACCTCCAGAAATTTCCTCATTTCTGGACACCTCTTCAAACTCCATAGCCAGCTGAATTTTCTCCAACTGTTCATCTGTACAAAAGTTTGAGATCCTGAATGGATTCCAGATTTCCACTTGTGACAGAATCTGATCTTTACTTTCCTTCCAGTTGTTCTTGTTAGCTTTGCTCCATTCTTTGATCTTGACTTTCAATTGACTGAGCTTAGCCAATTGAAAATCAATTCAGCCAGTGGAATTGAAGCCGCTCCACCATTCTCACTTTGACTATGAATCCTTCCTCCTTAGGAAGAGAACAAGAATCTATCTATTCTTGTGGCACAACTGTGATTTTGACCTCTTCTCCATGTATAACCTCCGGAAAGAGGTGGATCCAGTAACTCAAGATCATTTATGCATTGATTGAAATCGGCCATGGCTCTGGTTATTTTGTTATAGTTTGTCTCTTTCAGAGGGAAATCTGGATACATTTAAGTCCCCAAAAATCACCCAGGGCCCTTCACATATTCCTCTAATAGCTGAGATCTCCCACCACAACTCTTCTCTTTCTTTTCTGTCACACTCTGAATATACAACAGGAAGACACCAAGTCAAGTCTTGGCTGATCCCAAATAGTTTATTAGGGAGCATCTGAATGCCACTGTCGATGAGCTCCCCTTTCCATTCCCTCTTGTCCCATAATACAATGATTCCACCACTTCTACCAATGGAGTCCACCCATACCCCTCCACAACCCATCTGTTCCCCAAAGTTGTCCCCATAATTTAGTTTCTATGAATTCATAGATGTATTGCTCCCCCTGAACCAAGGATTTTTTTTTTGTCTCCTTTTATCCTCATTGTTCAACCCCCTTACATTCCATGTTAAGATTTTTACCTTCATGATCAATTTGTGTTGTCGAAAGGGGTTGGTACACTGTTATTCTCTGAAACTTTTGGGAGGATGCACTGGCCTCATTCTTGAAGATGAAGGTTTTCTTTTTTTTTTTTTGGTCAGCAAGGGACCACAGATGATCCATTACAAAGAAAGAAATAAAATTAAAAAAAGATGGGTTTTTTTAAATTTTGGATAAAAATTTTAATATAAAATAGGGAAAATTATTGAGATTGAGCCATGTGTCCATCCGTTAGCTTTAAGGGTATACACAACCCAAAAGATTGATGGTAAGGGTGTATACAATCTTGAAGTATAACGGAGGCTATTGACATACTATTTGTGATAGTATATTTGTCCTGCTTCCGTTTTCTAATTGATGTGGTTGACAATTTCCAGTCATTGGCAGCACTTCTGGGATGTGAGCTGGGACCCTACCAACGGTATATTTGGGTCTCTCTTTAGGTTTCCAAAACAAGGTCATTGAAATATGGAATAAAGTGATTCAAAGATGTGAGGAGATTGGCTAGCTGGACAAGTCAGTATTTATCTTTCGTGGTATAGTTATTTTGGTTAATAGTATGTTCGATGCTTTACCAACTTATGTGATGTCTTTGTTCCCCTTACCAGGCAAGGGTTAGAATTGATGCTTTAAAGAGAAATTTCATTTGGCAAACAAAACAAAGACGAACAAGTTATGCACCTGATCTAGTGGAAGTCTCTAATCTAATCACTACCAAATAAAAAGGAGGCCTGGGAATTAGGGATTTAAATGCTCAAAATACTAGTCTTTTGATGAAATGGTTGTGCAGGTATAATATGAAAGAGAATAGCTTATCGAGAAGGGTAATTTGCGACAAGTATGGTCAGGAAAGGTTGTGGTTCACACTTCATGTTAACAACCCTTATGGTCTATAGGGGTGTGCAGATCCATTAGATAACACCGGGATTTGTTTTTAGAGAACTCTAACATCTTTTTTTTTTTTTTTGATGAAGTAGAGAACTCTAGCATCTAGGTTGATAATGGTAGAAAGACCTTGTTCTACATTCAGTCAACTGATTAAGGCATGCGTGTTTGCAAGATCATTTTCCTGATTTGTTCAGTATCTCAATCAACCCATATAATTTTATTTACCCACAATTAAGGAGCAGTGTTATCAAAGGTGCGGTTAAACCCTGGTACAAGGTTCAAAATGTGTTGAGTGCTTCCCCCTTGCTCAATGTGCGCTTCAGTGTCATCATCAAGGTTCTA
Source organism: Solanum peruvianum (assembly GCA_027705065.1). Taxonomy (NCBI): domain Eukaryota; kingdom Viridiplantae; phylum Streptophyta; class Magnoliopsida; order Solanales; family Solanaceae; genus Solanum; species Solanum peruvianum. The sequence goes on from JAKWJD010001763.1 coordinate 55,055,139, forward strand.
AGACATACTTTTCCTTGCCAATGAACTCTACTGAAGAGATGACACTAAGCAGTTGTTATTTCACTTTATAGTAATTATTTCTCAATTTCTTTGTTCATATATTTGCCATTCATGCTTATAAATTATCAGTCTTGGAGTAAATATATATTTGTGTTTTTTTCTCTCTTTGCGCCTTTTTACATTAAATCACATGCTTTACTTGCGCAAAGCTTTGCACTTAAAGCCTCGACGTACCTTAGAGCTCTTTTGCGCTTTTTGCTTTTGACAACACTGTTAAGGAGATGCCAGGGTGGAACATTACCTTCTAGAGGGCTCTAAATGATTGGGAAATTGAAGGAACATTGGAGCTCTTAGAGACTCTGGAGGATTTTCAGGGGGTTAACAGATGCAGAGGTGCAGTGAAATCATTATAGAGATGGGAATTTCCCAGTCAAGTCTGCCAATCTGATAATTGGTAACTGTGTCCAACAGATTGATGGCTATCCATGGAAGCCAATTTGGAAAACAATTGCCCCTTCATAGTTTTTTTTGTCTCACTTGGTTGGTGGCGAGACAGGCAGTTTTGACTCAAGAAAGGCTGAGAAGAATGAGGTTCCAACTATGCTCCAGATGTTTGTTTTGCAAGACAACCACAGAAACTAATAGCCATTTTTTTGGACACTGAAACTAATAGCCATTTGTATCTTCATTTCTCTTTTACTATCCAACTATGGAAACTATTACTCAATGTTGTGGGAATCAAGCGGTGTGTGCCTAAAAATACTGTTGATCTTCTTAAAAGCTGGAACATTTGCTTTTGGGGGAAATAGTTAGGCCTCATTTGCTTGCATTTAGTGGAGGCCTGAATTAGGCCATTAAGTGCATTTGTTTTCATTAAGATTGAAGCACTTAATTGGTCTAAATAGGTCTTAATCACTACGATCTTGAACTAAGTCTTAATATTATTAAGAGGTATTTGTGTGCAATATAATATTCACCACCACTCCATCCATAATCACCTGACATCACCACTAACCACCTCTGTCATCACAATCTACCACCTTCGTATTATACTATATCCATTGTCGCCATCTCCACCACCACTATCAACCACCAATACCTACTACCAGCCAACTCCACCATCACAACTAGCGCTACCGCGAACTAGCACCAACACTTTGTTAACCATCACACACATTCTTCAGCGCCACCACCATCAGCCCACTACCACCATTGTGGTCAATCCTTATTGTAACCATCTCAACCACAACTAGAACCACCGCCAACTACCACCACATTCTTCAGTCACCACCCAACTACTAACATAAATTAACTTCACCAACACCAGTACTACCAATCACCACCATCATAATAGTCACTCCAATATCAACCACTTGTACCATCATAGCTTTCAGCACCACCATTACTAGCCACTACCACCACCACTACAAATCTTATCCACCATCACTAGGGAACATAAAAGTTGCGTTTTTTAATCAAGTAATGATTTTATTTTAGTAAATTAATATTTTTTCTAATATTAAATTAAATTTTTATTTGAATTGTATATTTATAGGGCGTACTATAAAACCCTATTGCCATGACATAGTTCCAAGCAGGAAACTGACCCACTGAACAAATAACAAGACCAGCAACAAAATGTAAGGAGTTAATAACTAAAGAACTGGAAGTAAAGGAAGATGGTATCATGTAATTCATACCACATGTTACTTTTGTCTAGAGACTCTATTACCCTTCTGTGTGGGAAAATTCTGAGAGTATATCGCCTTTTCTTACTGGGGATCAGGCTGTGTCTGCTCACATTTTATTGGCCATATCACCATTTGATAAAGAAGTAAAGCTATTAACAAGGAACTTATTGGTGAAACTAATCTGAGTAAGGAGATCTTGCCTTTTGCTGGGACTTCTTCTTTGAAACTGTGCTGGCAATTTTTTTTGTCTCCATGGCAGGAGCTTCAGCTGTGCTACTTCTCCTGACATGTTTACTTATTTCAGGAGCCACCTTCAGCTTTGCTTTGGGGGGATCAGTTTCCACTTTTTGTGAGTATACAGTACCAGAAAGCTTTTCACGCAGATCCCGGACACCTCCAGAGACAGAACCTTTAACACTTTGAGTAGCTTGTTGGACACTTTTCTTTTGTAGTTTCAGACGAAGATCCTTAGCACCGATTCTCTGGCCTGTGAATGCCCATAAAAGATGTCAAAATTTTTAGTGGAGCAATCACAAGTATATTGCCTAATGAATAAGTAATATCTAACTGGACCTAATGGTATCAAACAACACCGTACTTGATCCTGGAAGCTCATGACGCTCGTAAAGATCATGCTCCCATTTGTCATCTTCTTCTCTGTGCCTACAAAATAGATTACAGAAATTGAACCAGAAAGTTAATAGGACTCCACCTGGAAGGCTTAAAGCTACAAAAAAAAAAAGGCAAGCATGATCTGATATACTTTATCATCACTATTACCTTACAAATAATCTAAGTTGTGTGGCCTCTTCACTTTCAATGCCGCACCCATGTCGACACGACGTGGGTGTGGGATCCATACCAGATATGGTCAACCGATTTATCGGTACTTTGACCAAAATCAATAGAGAACTTCGAAGACAAATACACTGATTTCTAATAATATTCAGTAAAGAAATGCATTTGTACTTGATAATAATTACATATTGGAACTTGCTCTCGAAAATCCGTGCATACCTTTCCTTCCAAATAGTCCATAATAGTTAAGGCATATTTTTACAACTCTATTTTTATATTTGAATTATTTTTAGCCAAATCCCCGCACCCGTATTCCATGCCTAGATCCGTACCACTAAATCTTAAAATTTAGATCAGAAGGATCCAACCTCTAGATCCGCACCCGTATCAGAAACCAAAACCCAAGTCCAAGCAACTTAGCAAATAACAGTTTTTTAGCTATCTTGTTCATTTCCCATTTATAGAATGCATTTCCCAAGAAATGTGAGAGGCTTTGAAGGGAAGAAAGTTATTATACAGCAGCATAAATACAAATTGTTCATGGCTTTTGGTGTAATCTACAGGTTGTAATGGATGAAGATAGTATTGTTAGACTTAATAGAATCTTTACAAGAATAGGGCTTTTATTCTAGATGTCCTCCTTCTATGTAATTTTTATGGACAGGAGGATTACCGCCTCTTCTACTGCCTTAGCACCAACTTGGTGCTTAACTGGTGCTAAATATTGCTGCAGTTTTAATGCATAATCTACTACCTTCTCAAAAAAAAAATGCATCTCCCGGAACTAAACATTAGATCAACTCAAACTTTATGTTTTTGAACGTCAGGCAGACAGTCCAATCTTCGAGGAGCCAGAGCTCCAAAAGGAATTTATTCAGTTAGACTTCTAATAGGCCATACGGAAGCAACAAGGAGGAAGGCCAAGTAAGCAACGATGACACTTCCCAGAAAAATATTGACAATTACACAAACGCTCTCAATGACACTGTTTAACAGGTATTCACAGTTTTCACAAATATTCAAATTCCTAAACCACATTTAATTGAAAGAATTGTGCCCAAAAGAATTAGAATCCTATCAAAAGTTTGCCAATAAAACTTAGACTGCTACTCCCTGTCCCGTTAAATGTGCACACCTTCTTTCTTAGTCTGGCCTAAAAAGAATGAGGACATATCAGAGGGAGAGTAGGGTATGACACCCTTGTTGACAGCTTTCCATATTTAGAAAAAAATCAATTTTAAACTTCTTGCAGATAATGTATAGATAGCAATATAAATATTTTCTAGCTTGTTTTAAAGCACAAAGCTCAAGTCTCATTCTTTTCTTAACACATGCCTAGTCAAGAACAATAAAAAGACATGGAAGGGAGTAAATACTATCTAATAAAAATAAGAAAAACTAACTTTAGAGAGCTATTACAATTTACACACATCTCACGTGGTAACAAGAAAAACCGTGACAGAAAATCTCTACAGCAAGCAGAAGGAGAATATTGTTCTTCTAAATACCAATCCTGTACTGGATTGAAGAAAAAACCCTACTTAAAGTAATAAATAACAAATCTGACCAAATACATATACACAAACAGAAAGACATGAAAAAAGCTAGAAGTTACAAAAATCAGAAGTAATAATAAATGTAAGCGGAAAAGGAGAGAAAAAGGGGAAAACCTCTTGCCGGTAACTTGTCTACGACGAGCGAAATCATCAGCAGTGTTGCCGTTAAGCCTATCCCTTATCGACCTCTTTGTCACTGCCTCCACCCGATCGGCGTACATCGTGTTCTCCGAATGGCCCCGCACTCGATTCTTAGCACGGAACCCTAACCTTAACCCTAATTGAACTTTCACTTTTACAGACACGAATTGGAGGAAATTGAGAAGTGGAAACAGAGAGGAGGCAGGGATTTTGGGGGAACTAATTCACGAGAGGTTTTTCGGCAGATATTATTCTGCTCAGCTTATAATAATAAAAATCAAAAGAACCGCGATTCATTCTACTCTCTCGATGATACGGGTTAAAGATTCGGGTTAATGGGCGATGAATGGGTTTGGATAAAAAAAATTAAATAGGGAAAATTATGACATATATCTGTTAATTAGCTACTATAGATATATTGTTTACATTAGTTAAAATTTGAAATTAAGCTAGCTACAATTGCATTTTCTCTATGTGAAAATATCTAAAGTGATTGATTTCTTTTGAAGATCAAGGGCCCGTTTGGATGGGTTTAATAAAAGCAGCTTTAAAAAAATACTTTTGAAAGTGCTGAAACTTATTTTTAAAATAAGCAATTATGTATTTGAATAAAAGTTGTGAAGTTAAAAAAAAGTTGTTGATGTGTTTGGCAAATAAGTGCTGATAAATAGTTTTTTAAATCAAAATGTCTGAAATACCCTTAAAAGTTGTAAACATAATAAAAGTTAATTAATTTATATTTTACAGCCATAAATAATTATATTTTGTTATCATTCGCAATTTCTTTCTCATCACAAATTATTTATAAGAGGAATATAAACTTATTATAGATTTTAAAGATATATAATTTGAATAGCTCAAAGAACGATTTAAGATTTATTTTAGTCTCATCCATAGGTAATAATAATTGTCTATCATTCACATATTTTTTTATTATCACAAATTATTTATAAGAGGAATATAAATTTTTATTTAAGTTATATGTGCAACTTATTTTACATTTTAATAATATATAATTTGAATAGATCACTTGAAAGATTTAAGATTTATTTAATTTTCATTCATTAGTAATAGTGATTGTCGATCATCCACATACTTCTTTATCAACAAATTACTTATAAGAAGAATATTAATTCATATTTCAAAAATAAGTTGTTTGATTCAAATACAAATATCAAAATGAAAGAGAAAACTTTACTAACATAAAAGTGGAAAACTAAAATAATACAAACATCAAACGTTACCAATTTCATTAGCAATCATGTCACGAAGCCCCATCCAGTAAGTATCATTTTGTTCTTCCATATTGTTTTCTTCATTGTTAGTGTTTGAACTTGAGCCAAATTCGGAGTCAACTGATGGAATATATCTCTCATCCTCAGCCGTTTGAAATGCATCATCCACATTGCATTTTTGTTTAATATAATTGTGAATGGCCATAGTAGCAAGTACGATGCCCCTTTGAGTATCAATATTATAATAAGGCATATCTCGCAAAATAGACCACCTTGCTTTTCAAACACCAAATGTACGCTCTACTATATTTCTACATGAAGAATGCATATAATTAAATTTTTCAATGTGTCCTCTTGGCTCACGCAGTTGACTTGTTGCACCACGACGAAAGTCGGGAAGATGATATCTCACATTGTCTCCTTTGTATGGAGCCATATATCTCTTCATATGTGCATATCCTGCATCCAATAAATAATATTTGTTTCCTAAAGTATGTGGAAAGTTAAGTTCTTTTCTACGAAGAGCCTCACCAAACATATGACTATCATGAGCCGCTCCTTCCCACCCAGCCCATGCAAATGTATAACACATATTAAAATCCACAACGGCAAGAATATTTTGAGTCGGACAACCTTTACGTCCAATATAAGGTATTTGTTGATCTTGTGGCAATCTAGCTTTGACATGTGTGCCATCAAGTGCTCCAATACAATCCTAAAAATATAGGCATGTGAACTAAATAAATATAACAAGTAATACTAAAAAAATATAGGAGTTAATATTTTAAAAGATCACTCAACTTTCACAATTTATTTAACAAAGTCATTGAACTTTATTTTTAAAAATATAGAATTTCTTGAAGACACATATTTTTATTGATAAATTTATTTGAATTATTTTGTTAATATAAAGACCCTAAAGTTAAGTAATTTTATTGATATAAAATAACATTTAATGACTTTATCATATAAGTTGTGAAAGTTGAATGACCTTTTAAAGATATTAACTCAAAATATAACAAATTAAAAGTTGTTACTTACCTTAAAGAAAGGCAAATATCGCTCATTACATGGCTTGTGAGCTCCAACACCATCATTATAATTCAAATGTGGTTTAATAATGTCTCTTGCAAGTTTAGAAACGGCTTTTAAAACACTATGAAAGTGTCTATGGACCGTCTCCCCCGAATGTTGAAAGATATCTTGTATCATTCGGTTTCCCGCTCCATGCGCACAAGTCATTAAGAACATGCCTAACATTTCATTTATGGACATTCCACGGGTGGGCTTAAGTCCATATTTTTCTTCTAAATCTTTGGATAGATTAACAAACACCACCTTCTTTAACCGAAAATTTTCATAACAACGAGTTTCATTTCCTTGTAATATCTCTTGAATAAATATATATCCGGAACGCTTTGATGTACGACAAGGTTTTTTGAATAAATATTTTTCATAATACATTAAAATGTATTTACCTGCTATCCGGCATAGAGACATCCATTCTTTCTCGTTTTGCTCTCTCCTACTTTGTTCTAGTTCTTCATCTTCTTCATCTAACAAATCACTTAAATGAGGTGATATGGTAAAGTCCAAATCCTCCATTTAACTACAAATAAAAATATCTTCAATTAAAAAAAATCAAAAGTATAAAAGTTTCATTATTTCACAAGTAATGACACATATTTTTACTTGCTTACATTTACATAAATTCAACATAACAAACACCTATATGTAAATTCAACACAACAAATGCATATTTTTATACATTTACATAAATTCAATACAGCATATATATTTACATAAATTCAACACAACAAACACATTTATATAAATTAAAACTTCACTTAAAATAAATTAACCATACAATGATAATGTCCAAAACAAAATCCAAGATAATAAAAAAAGTTCATGCGTACAAGCATAATGCCAAACATAAAAGAATAAATTATTTTTCAATAACAACACATTTTCACACTTTCTTAAGGTATAACTGATAGTTATACTCCATCCAAGACTTTCGAACTTCATCCGTGGGCATCTTAAGAAACACTTGTCGAATGTCTTTCTTAACAAACATGTTCACAAAGTAGTTGTACATTTCACCCCTTTCAAAAATATTGGGAATATTTGCCAAAAAATCCATACACTTATCAATGGTGGGATCATCTACCGCATGAGATGTAGTAGTACTTTTGTTAGACATTAACTCTAGTAAAGATTGTATATCTTCTTTCATTGATGCAGATGTAGATTTTGTCTTACTTTTTTTCACTTGATTACTACTTCCAATACCATCAGTTGAATTTGGTCTTTTTATTGATGGTTTAGGAAACATAGAAGAATTCATATCTTCTGGATCATCACTTTCATCACCCCCTTCATTATTAGTATTAATGAAGTGCTCCATATCATCATTATCAATACCATTTTGTCTTTCTTCGTCATAATCTACCTCACTTTCAAAAAATTGAGATTGATTTGAGGCACGTGCTCTTTCCCCCGTAGCAACAATATCAGAAAATAATGCATCATAGCGAAATCATATCAGTGAAAGATCCTTATTCCTAAATTTTCTATATCGAACATCCTCCTATAACAAAAAATGAAACAACAAATTTAGTAAGTAAAAATGTAACTTTCAAATAAATAAAAAGATACATAAAACAACGTGAAAACTGTACCTTAATTTTTCGCTTCCACCAATCATCATCTGCCATAATTGTATTTTTAGTGGCATCTCATCCTATACCTGTATCTTCTCTCATCAATTGCTTAAAAAGAGTCCACTCAGCTTTCATGCCATCCCAATGATTTTTCATTTGTATTTTTGTATAACGTCTTCCCGTTTTTTCATAGAATGCTTTAATCGTATATTTCCATCCATCTTTAGATAAATGAGTGTTTGGTCTATTTCCTTTCCTAATCTCTAATTCACATAACTCTATAAATTTGAGATGAGCATCATTATCCCAATTAGCATTAGTTTGTGTTTCAGACATGGTGTAATTGATCTGAAGATGAAATTGATAAGAAAATTTAAAATAACATTAAACTAGTTCAAAGAAAAAATAAAAGGAAAGGGATTCCCAAGCCTATTAGGATTTGATATATCAAAACCTACCACAATTGTAATATGTACTATATATATAAATACTCATTTTTAGCCTCTGACATTATAGGATAACTCAAAAACAAGAAAGCTGAGGTATTGCTAACAAATATGGTGAAGGAAACAGAATGTCATTCTTCATTAAAAGGATGAAGAATTAACAGTAGTTATACACATGGGTTCTCTTCTTCTCAAATTCAAACTATTTCTCCCTTTTGTGAAACTCTTGTGCCACCTTGTAATAACAGTGATAATTCATTCTTTGCTTCTTCTAGGGCTCACCCCGCATCCCCTAATGAGGTAAATTTAAGTCTTTTTTCCCCTTTTTTGAGCTTCTTGTTGTCGTTGTCGTTGTTTCTTGAAAAGAAACTTTTTTTTGCAAAATAGATTGTGTTTTTATTGTGATGTTTTTGTGATAAAGCATGATTCTTTGTAACTATTTTCTAGATTCTGAAAAGGGCACTCTTTTTTGGTAACAAGATTGTTTTTTTAAAGTGTGATGTGATGGTTTTTCTGTGATAAAGAATCGGTCTTTGTAACTATCTTCTATATTGGTTTGAGAGTGTTTTTATTTTTCACCTATCTTTTTAACCTTTTCGTTTTTTGCAGTTTAGTGATTCTTGAAAAGACATTACTTTGTGCCTGAAGATTATTCTGGTCTTGAAGGACCTTCTTTGAGTGAGTTATATGAGACAGGTGCAATGCTTTGTAGTCTTGATGTAAAGGTAATGATTATGGTTGGAACAACAGTTGGCGGTGGATGAAGTAGATTACAGTGGATAACGATAATAACCTTGTTTTTACCCAGTGACGGATAATATTTTTCAGGCATCAAACACTGTAAATTAACATTCAATATCCATCTCAAAACATAGAGAACACGCACAGAAAACAGAACACCAATTCGGAAGTTATATTTTCAAAATTGAAATACAAAACAGGAGCAATGGAGAAACCATGTATGGAATCCATTAATAACAAAGAAAAAGGTAGAAGAAGAGCCGAAGGCAGCACAAAAATCAGTATTAAAATGGATAAAACAGAACGAAAACGAAAGAGGAAGAAGAAGAACAACTTACTTGATAAAGAGAAGAAGAAGAAGAAGCAGCCGAAACTTTAGGGGTTTATCTTCACTTCAAATTGGAAGAAGAGGAAGAAGTTCAGCAGCTGCCAAGCGTGAGAAGGGAAAAATGCAAAAATGGAAGAAAGAAATTTTAGGGTTAGGTGGGTTTTGGGGATTATATAAAAATATTAAGGGCAAAAAGGTAAAAAATGGTCAACTTAAAACAGCTTATAAGCTAAACAAAAAAAGCACCCTTACCCCAACTTTTAACTTTTGGCTTAAAATGAGTTTTTTTTAAACTTAAAATAAGTTATTTAGAGTATTGCCAAACAGCTAAATAAGTCAAAAACCAGCTTTTAAGTCAGTTTGACCAGCTTTTAAGCTGAGCCAAACAGGCTCCAATATCATAGTTTCTAGAATAATTTAATCTAGTCACTTGAATAAGTATCTTGTAAAAATATTTACATATTTAAGAGTAGAAGATTATGTTTTAGATTTTTCTTTTAAATGTTTTAAAGGAATTAGATATATGTGGTGAACCATAGAATAGTCTAGTAGATGTTTTGAAGGAAGTAGATATTTGTAGTGAATCATGGAATAGTCTATATTTTATAGTATCCAGAACCATCCATAAGTAAGTATAAATGGGGGATGGTAATTGGTATTAGGGGTGTACATGATCAGATTGGTTCGGATTTTTTAAATATCAAATCAAATCATTTATGTAAAAAATTTTAATATATAAGCCAAACCAAACCAAACTAGTAAAAATTTAGATTTTTTTGAGTTTTTGAATCTCAGGTTGGCTCGGGTTTTTCAAATACCAAACCAAACCATTGTGTCGAATTTTAAAATGGGAAATCTTCACTAATAGACACTTAAAAACAATTAATTACTCTCTTAATCTATATTTTGATAATTACAATCTATAGCTATATGTTATATGGATGAGAGAGGCGAGCGAGACTGAGAGAGAGGGGAGAGAGAAGAGAGAGAGGGGGAAAAGAGTGGGAGATTGGGAGAGGGAGGAAAGAGGAGAGAGAGACTGGAGAGGGAGAAAAGAGGTGAGTGAGATTGAGAGAGGGAGGAGAGAGGCAAGCGAGAGAGGGAAGAGGGTGGGAGAGAGGTGAATTGTATATGTATATAATTGTATATTATACATATACATTTGTATATAGGGCAAGCGAGATTGGGAGAGGGGGGAGAGAGGCGAGCGAGAGAGGGCAAAGAGTGGGAGAGAGGTGAATTGTATATGTATATAGGTTAAATAATTGTATATTATATATATTGTATTTGTATATTTTGGTGAATTATACATATACAAACATGACTAATTATACGAATTCGAAGTCAGCCCACAAATTAATGAATAATATTAGTTGCGAGTGGTAATTATAGCAAACTATAGCTATGATGAGTAATTAAATAGTATAAGTTTGTTTTGTTGTGTAATTTTCCCTTATTAGATTCATTTTTTTTATAGATGTGTGTGTGTATATACATATATGACATACTTTACTTTTTTCTTCGAATTAATTGAAAGTTACTTATTACTAATTTGTTAAAAACAAATAAATAAATAAAATTGTCATTATTATTTTCTAAACTGAATTTGAAGACTTATCTTTGGATAGGTTTTGAGTCGTCATTTGGTTTTATTTAACTAAAAAGAATTGTCACTTAATTTTTAAAGAAAAATTAAGAAAACTAATTTTCAAAAGATTAAAACAGTAAATCAATTGAAAAAAGGATTTGGGTTCATATTTATATTTTGGGAAGAGTTTTGAAAGTCACCTAAAACATTCGCTAACTTGAATTATCAACTAATTAACTATTTGGCCAATTATTTCAAAGAAAATGCATGTATAATTAAATAGAGGTAATAAACACTTAAAGGCTTAGAAATCATTTTTAAAGGAAAAGATGAATATTGAAAATACTAAAGTAAAAATACTTTGCAAATGTTCTAAAGTCAAGTAGAACAAATATCTATTTAATTTTAAATAGCTAATTCAAAATAGTTATTTTTTGGGGAAATGAATTTCAAAACTTTAAAATTAATTTGACAAACAAAACACACAATAACAATTAAATAACCATCTCTCGAATAATCAAAATCCTTATATAAAGTCTCACTGATTTCACAAATCAATTTGAGTTTATGTTTATATATTTAAAAAATAATTTTCTTAATCTTTTTCTTAAAATTAGATGGCGATTATAAACAATTTTCAAAATAAAAAATGTACCGATTTTATGTTGCGAACTATTTCAACTTAGTTCAAAAATGGGGTTGTGACACTTAAGTGTCTAGAAGCATAATCAATTATTAATTTTTTTGCAACCAAACACCACCCAAATCGATCACTCCAACCACTGAAGCATCGCAAATTCATAATACGCTATAAAACCCAAATCCTCTTTGGGATTAATTATTTATGATAAATTTGACAAAATTACCTACTAGGTACCACAAATCTATTTCCTACTTAGTTAGGTGAATGATATCATCGTAAATAAATAGTTTTCTTCTTTAAAATTAAGTCACACATATGTTCAACACAACGAATCAAATATTCAACGAGAAATAATTTTAAAATAACCAACCTCAATATAATTAATTATGTATAATTAAATGACAATTATGTTCAACACAACGAATCAAATATTCAACGAGAAATAATTTTAAAATAACCAACCTCAATATAATTAATTATGTGTAACTAAATGACAATTTTTTTGGAACATTGTATTAGAATAGACAAATAGCTCTGTTACGGTAAAAACATCGACTTTTTGTGGCTATTTGACAAATTAAGATAAATCTAAAATTAGAAAAAAAGAAAATCATGTTCATATATAATAAGAGAGTTGTAGGGTTTTCAAGAATGATTTAGGCTATTTTTTAGGATTGGCTGGGTTATAATTTTAAAATTTGTAAGAAACTCAATGGATAATACCTTAATGCTTGACAATTAAGTAAAAAAACTACTATTGAAGTGACGAATATGAAACAAGAATCTTGATAATATAATATGTCAATGATTCAATTGGTAATTGCTAAAAGTAATAAGTTCTTGTTCAAAATATAATGAAGGGAACATATATGATATATGAGAAAACGAGTACGATGGACTTTGGACTAAAAATTTAATGTCAATCTTCAATTAGTTACTATTTAAATTATCATAACTCAACCCACCAAGACCATGCGACCACCTACACTAACATCTAAGTAGGAGAACCCTCGATTCTCAATGATTTAAATTCATGTGGAATATCAAAGAAAATTGAGATAAAAGGATTTCCAAAAAGTTAAATAAAAAAGAGTTTATACATTTTTCGAGTTAACACTTGTAAAGTATTTAACTCCACAACAACTTCTAAGTTACAAGGTATGACCAAAATAGCAAAGATATAGCTCCCACCATACAGAAGAAAAAACAGAAGTTGTTGGAGATTTTCTTCAGCTTTGCCTATATAACATCACCGATCTTGTATCGTGACTATGCCAAAAAAGCATAGCAAAAGTATCATTAGTACAAGTACACACACTTGTAGGCACGAGTCGATTTATCCGATACCCACCGCATAATATAAGAAATCAACTAGCTTTAAACATGCAAGTAAACTATTCATTTTTCCACCTTAACCATTACTGGATACCTGACGTTATACTAGTACCCTTAGTTATAATGTTCGTTTGTATCAACCTACTAACTAGGTAAACATTCTAACTTATAGAAAAGTCCACGAACACCATCACATTCATTGTGACTAATCACTCATAGCCTACCCATGACCCATAACACAGTATATTAATGTTATGTAACAGTTAATTACAAATCCTTTTCCCCTTAAGTATGAAACTACCAAGTTATTTACATCACAACACTACCCCACCCAATTGCAACTTTGGACCCTTGGTCCTCACTTGCCTCATCACCTGCTGATTTGGGCTCAACTCTTTCGAGTTCGTTCAACAACGAGATATACGATCAGTTTACTTAATCATAGTAAAATAATTGTACATAGGTTACCCTACTACTTATCAATTTAGGAACAATCTATCATTTCACATTCTCAATAATACACATATATCACAAGTCAATGTTACTCTCACGAGACCCATACTCGATAGTTAGTATGCCAGATCGTAAAACCCAATTCAATGTATGCATGTATGTTGGTACGTGGCATCTGATCCAGTGTATGTATGTATGACTGCACATGGCATTCGATCCAATGCATGTTAGTATATATGTATGTGACACAAAATTTAAAAAGTTCAACTAATGAGACTAATTCTTTTAAGCTTCGATCGGTCACATTGGTGATCCACAAAACTGTGTCGTCTTTTTCGTAACCTCAATTTTTTCAATTTAGAGTTTTTGCAAAAGCCGACTAAAGGATTTGAAGGGTATGCAAAATGGGTAGGAAAATATTTTTTTTATATACTTCTCTTTTTCTGGTGAAATTCTCTATTTATTTTTTTGGGTGTTCTTCTTTGTGGTATTCATAACTGTAATCTTTAATTGAGGCTAATCACTCAATTTCAGTCTTTATCTTTTAAGACTCTCCCTAGTTGTTCATATGTAAATATAAAAATATTAAAATATTAATGTAATTTTAATTTTAAATTGTTTGATTTTCACGAATGTTGTTTGATTGATCTGTTTTTCGGAGATTTTTTGGGAGGGAAGAAGTTTTTCTTTGCTGATTGAGAAAGAAATGAGGTGATAGAGAAATAGTGACAATCATGGTTAATGATATTTGATCAAAAAATTAATCTAATCCATCAAAAAATTAAATAAACACGTTTCAGTTATATGAAACAGCACTGTCAAAAATTGGAGAGATCATCATTGGGGAGAAGCCTCTCTTCCGATAAGGTGTATGATAACTTGAAAGATTTTAATGGAACATCAATTATCTCATTTCATACAAGGAAAACTAACATATAAAAGTTTTAAGATATCATCGAAAGAGGAGAATTTTAAGATATGAAAAGAGAAAGGATAACACTCTTAAAATCATAAGAGAATAGAATTTTAATATGACATATCATTTCTGAAAGATGCATTTATCTATGAATGCAATAGCTTTTTGAGGAAAAATGGATTGCTATATAAGTGTAGCTGACAATAGAAAATGATTTTAAATTTATGATATTGTGCAACTATAAGAACTTGTAAGTGAGTCATTTTAAAAATTATTTCTATTAAATCAAGAAACGGACATAGATTCGGCTATTAGAAATGAGCGATATAGCCTTTGACTAAAGGCGCTCTTTACAACTAATCAACAACAAAATAAAAAACTTCATAAAGAAAAATCACTAAATATATCATATTATTTTAGTAAACAAAAAACTTATTATTTTAAACAAAAAATAATTTAAAAAATTCATTTTTCTCTAAAATACTAGAAAAGAGGTAATATCTTAAGGTACGCTCTATACGTTTCTTAAGAAGTATTAGTTTTGAAAAATGTACATCTCCTATCATATGCACAATAGTTTAGTTTTCATAATTTTAAAGTTTGTCTTAATTTATTAAATAGCGTCAAAAACTGTTATTTTTCCATAGTGAAACTTTTTGTCTATTCAAATACAAAGTTCCAAACAAAATATTTTTTGATTATTTAGTTATGCGAAATTCATTATATTGAGGTTTGTTATTTAAAATTATTTCTCTTGAATATTTTATTTGTTGTACTGAAAATATGTGTGGCATAATTTTTAAGAAAAAAAATTTGTTTACAAAAATATATTTATCTTATTTAGTAGGAAAAAGACTTGAGTGACCTCAAATTTTTGTGAGTTTTTATTCTAAATAATTAATCAACAAAAGGTTGTGAGTTTTAGTTTATATTGTGATGTTTAAGGGGTTGGAGGGATCGATCTGGGTGGTGCTGTGATGTAGAAGGGAAATATAATTGCTCATGCTTCTAGATAGTTAAAACTTAAAACCCATGAAAATAAATATACTACTCATGCTTTGGAGTAGGTAGTTGTGGTTTTTGTGCTTTAGTTGTGATTTTTGTGTTTAAGTTGTGATGTCACTACTTGTTTAAGGTGTTTTGCGAGTTCTTCACTGATTATAGAAGTTGACTGCTCCTCTAAAAAAAAAGAATAAGAGAGACTTGTTGAAATTATGCTTAATTGTTGGCCAAGAAAAAAAGATTTGGGAGTTTTTGGATATTGCTTGGGCTAAGTTAAGAGTGGCTAATTTGATTTTCTAATAGCTTTGTTAGAGGGATTTGAACTTGGCAACATAGATAGCTTGAGTTTTGAAGGACTACGACATTACCATTCTGTGTTATCTTGAAAAGGTTAATGTTATATCAGATGCCTTGAATAGGGAACCTTTACAAAATAATACATCTTGTTAATATATATATAAAAGTAATTAATCAAGATCTTAAAGATCAAAACCTATTTAGACCAAATAAGTATTTACAGTAAGCAATTATTAATGATCTAAATTCAAACCTCCATTAAATGCAAAGAAATGAAGTCTTAATTGGTTTAAGCATGTGAATTCAAAATAACAATTATTCTTAAAAACATGTTGATTCATATGACTCATCAATCAAAATGATTAAAACATACATCTGTGATAGAATCTTTTTCTCATAAAAGTATGTGTCACTAAATTCTTTACTTGAAAATATGTTCTTTTTTTTTTTCTGGTTTACAATTTAGAAATTTTAAGACCATCATTTATTAGAATGACAATAATGTGGGATGGGAATGGAGCAAATTTAGGCTTATGTGAAATGGGGTGGGGGACATGATTGCGGGTGTATGGCGGGAGTGAGTTGAAATGAATTGTTCTTTTTGTTAAGATCTATCTCTAAATTACTGTATAATTGAAATTTTTAATTGTATTTCATATATAAAATTGATAAATAAAATATTCCAAAAAAAAAAAAAAAGCTTTACTCAAATGTTGAAGCCAAATAACAAAGAAAATAATAATAAAGAAATTTATGTGAAGCGAGTTAATGCAGGGAGGGGTGGGAGTGTCGAAAACTGTACATTAGTTCATGTGGGACGTGACAGATTAAAGTCCTTGTGGATTAATGCAGATTCACCCCGCAACCGCCTCCGCCTCGCTTTATTGTCATTCCTAATCATTTATCACCCAGTCAATCAAGTGTAGTTTGAGAAAAAATCTATTAATTATACCTTCTAATAGTATTAGTCTTTTATGCTCATTGTAATAGATTGTACCAAAAAGAGTTAAAATGACCCTTGAAATGGAACACATGTTCACTCCGCTTGTTTTTGGCATAAAAAAATGCCCCTCATATCTAACTAAAGGACCACAAATATCTTCCTTTTAACGGATTACTACTAGATACTACTTGGCATTTGACTTGTTAAAAAAATTGCCTACATAGCTGTCCCCCTAGGTAGCAGATGCGGATAAAACACTCTTTCTTTACATTGATGTCTTCTTCTCTATTTAGAACCCCAATTTCAAATTCTTCTCCAATTTCTTGAAAAAGTTTCTCCCATTACAATTATTTATTGTAAAAGAAATTATTAAATGGTGGATATAAGAGAATTATTACAATAGATTTTAAACGTTTGTTGTCTTTTTAAAGAAAATTTTGGAAATGCAGATTGAGGGACTTTGGAATTAAAAAAGAAGCTTTTATGCTGTAATAAAGTAGAAAATTCTCAAAGAGATAAGAAAATGTCACACTAGAATGTTTTTATTACATGTGCAATTTATCTAAACAAAAATTATTCAATCATCTATTTGTTTCTGTTAACATCATAATGTTGCATTTAAATTGTAATTATTTTCATCTTTCCGGCATTAAATAATTTCCTCTCTAAGAAGAAAGCTTTTTAAGAAATTGGAGAAAAGAAAATGAAATTAGGGTTAGAAGACATCAATTTAAAAAGAGGGTGTTTTAGCCACGTTGACCGCCTAGCTGGACATAGGCAATTTTTGACAAATTAGATACCAAGTAGGATCAAGTAGTAGTCTGATAAAAGAAAGGATATTTGTGTTTCTTTAATTAGACGGATAGATATTTTTGATACCAAAAATAAAGAAAAAAAGGATAAATATACGCCCGAACTTTCAAATATGGTATACAAATACCCTTCGTTATACTACACAGACACCAATGCCCCCTGCCGTCCAAAAAGTGACACACTTATATCCTTCACACTAAAGGACGGACACGTGGCGTCATCCCATGCCTCAACCCGATTTTAACCCGATTTTAACCCAAAAAAAAAGAATCCACCCGAATTAATGAAAAAACCGCCCAAATATTCTATACCCACCCATTTACTAATTTCTTAATAATATACCCAAATCAAAATCCCCCCAAATTCTCGATGAATCATATGGCGCCGATGCGCTAGTAACAGCGGCGTAATTAGTATGAAGAACTTCATCATCTAATCAATACTAAACTTCAGTTTTTCTTTTTCTTCTTCCAAACAAAAAATTCTCATTTCTTCTTGTTTCCAACTTCAGATCCGCTTGGTCGAGTTTGTTAAATTTGTAGATGTAACGACCTGTTTAGTCGTTTTAAGCAGCAGATTTTATTTCTGGAAAAACTGGTTAGACAACGGATACCACGACGGGCCGTTAGGGGCACGACGGACCGTCGAGGGTGTCTCGTTCCAGAACACTTAGAGTTCTGAAAATTGAGCATTAAACTCGACTCTCTGTAATCTGTGACGGACCTGTAGGACGAGCCGTCACAGCCACGACGAGCCGTCGTAAGCTGCCGTTGCAGAACACTTCAACTCTTGAGAATTTGGTACGGGAAACGAGTCTCTGACCGTCATGACGGAGGTGCAGGACGGACCGTCACAGGTGTGACGGACCGTCACAGTCTACTTAGTGAAAAATGGAGTTCTAAGATGCTGCGACGACCTGCGTGACGGACCGTCGCAGGCACGACGGGCCGTCACAGGTTGTGCAAATCCCAGATAGAATCGGATTTCTTTACACGTTTTAAGGGACGTTTTGGACTATTCTTTCCTTAATTATAGATTTCGTGGGTTTATATTAATAACTCAAATTCTGGAGGGATAAAAGAGGTAACTTTGGGTTCATTAGTGGGGTATTATTGCCATCTTTTACACTTAATTATATGTTAATTAGGGTAAAAGAAAGAGGGTTTGAACAAAGAAAATAGAGAGAACAAGGAGAGAGAGAAATTGATCGATCAAGAGGCAGAGGAAATATCAAAGCTTGGGAAATTGCTTGTTGATTCCAATTCTTCGGTGGAGGTAGGTTATGGTTTTTACGATATTCGTAGTGAACTCTTAATAGTGAATGATATGTATTGGTGGTATTGTAAGCCTGTCTATATGCTTAATTGTATGCTTGCATGAATATGATTATGTGATTTTGATAAAACAAGCATGATGAAAACCATTGAATCCCAAATCTTGAAAGAAACTTTAATCTACGTTATTAATGATGATGCCTTGGTATGAAAGAAGGCTCGATGAATTAAAGTAATGGGATTGATGATGCCTTGGTATAGAGGAGGCTTGATGAACGGATGGAATGAGGTTAGTGGATCAGAGTGTCACGTTCCGACACATAGTATTAGTGGATCGGAGTGTCACGTTCCGACACATAGTATTAGTGGATCGGAGTGTCACGTTCCGACACATAGTATTAGTGGATTGGAGTGTCACGTTTCGACACATAGTATTAGTGGGACGGGTGTCACGAACCGACACGTAGAATTAGGGGATCGGAGTGTCACGTACCGACACATATAGGGGATCGGAGTGTCACGTTCCGACACATATAGGGGATCGGAGTGTCACGTACCGACACATATAGGGGATCGGGTGTCACGAACCGACACGTAGAATTAGGGGACCAGAGTGTCACGTACCGACACATAGTGGTAGGGGATCGGAGTGTCACGTACCGACACAAGAGGAAGAGAGATAATGAATCTTGAAAGATGATAAATATACTCAATCTAATAAACTTAATTCCCAAATGAGTATGGTATGGAGGCTTGAGCCCTCATGGATGAACTTGATGGTACTTGTTGATGATTTAGTACTTGTTGTTGCTACATGTTGAGTTTATAGTTGATTTATAATATTACTCGATATATATTTTCTTCTATTTTGAGTTGGCCGATGATATCTTCTCAGTACTTGTGGTTGTACTGACCCCTTACTTTTATGTTTTCTTCTTTGTTATTTGTGGAATGCAGCAAACGTTCCGTCATCTTCAACCAACCCAGTAATTCTAGCCAGTCGTCACTACCTCGGAAATTCAGGGTGAGCTAATGCGTCTAGCTTGGACTGGATCTTCTTCTTCAAGTCTTGATGCCTTGACTTCCGGCATGGACTAGCTTCTTATGTATTTTTAGCTTCTTAGACATTTTTAGTTAGTAATTTGATCATAGATGTTCTTGTGATGATGACTTCCAGTTTGGGGATAATATAATAATAGTATTGATTTGATTTATTAATGAGTTAAGTCTTCCGCATTACTTCTGTTGATATATGTTAAAATGATAAGGGTTAGATTGGTTGGTTCGCTCACATAGGAGGGTAAATGTGGGTGCCAGTCGCGGCTCGGTTTTGGGTCGTGACAAACTTGGTATCAGAGCATTAGGTTCATTGGTCTCATCACACAAGAATGAGTCTAGTAGAGTCTTAAGGAACGGTAGGGGGACGCCTTTACTTTTCTTTGAGAGGCTATAGGACTTTAGGAAAATTCCATTCTTTCATTCTTTCTTTCGTGCTACTACTTGAGTCCAATTGGTATCTAGGTGATACGAATTGGTATCTGACCATCTTCACTCTATTTCGCAGATGGTTAGAACTAGAGCAACGACCGCACCAGCAGCAACAACGGCACGGCAAGAAACGTCTGAGCCAGCCACTGGGGCTGTGGCTCGAGGAAGAGCAGCGGTAAGAGGCCGTGGAAGAGGTCGTGGGAGGACGTCCTCTAGAGGAAGAGGACGAGCCCCTAGCCCATCTGACACTAGGGCGGTGACTCCTCCACCGACCGAGGAGGTGATAAGAGAGGGTGAGGAAGGGAGAATGAACAAGTGCAAAATGAGGAATTGCCACCCCAACCTACCCCAGAGAGATGATCAATCAGGTTCTTGCTTATCTTAGCGGGATATCTGATCAGGGTCAGGCACCTCCAGTGGTTTCTGCACCAACACCTCCGGTTTCAGAGATACGACATGCGCCTGCTATGGCTCCCCGCATGGATGCATCATTGGAGATAGGCACCTTTCCACGTCTGACTACTGGGCCTATAATGACAAATGATCAGCATGAACTTTTCAGTAAGTTCTTAAAATTGAAACCTCCAGTCTTCAAGGGTGCAGAATCTGAGGATGCTTACGATTTTCCTGGTTGATTGTCATGAGCTACTACACAAGATGGGTATCGTAGAACGGTTTGGCGTGGAGTTCGTGAGTTATCAGTTTCAAGGGAATGCCAAAATGTGGTGGCGGTCACATGTTGAGTGTCAACCAACAGAGGCACCACTATGACTTGGGCATCGTTCTCTAGCTTGTTTATGGAAAAGTATATCCCAAGGACTTTGAGAGATAGAAAAAGGGATGAGTTCTTGAGTCTAGAGCAAGGTAGGATGACGGTTAACGCATATGAGGCCAAATTCCGTGCATTATCCAGGTATGCCACCCAACTTTGTTTCAGTCCACAAGAACGGATTCGCCGTTTTGTGAAGGGGTTGAGGTCAGAATTGCGGATTTCAGCCTTACAGGTAGCGGCTACGGAAAAATCCAAGAGGTGGTAGACTTTGTGATAGAGGTGGAAGGAGTGAAGCCAGATGACTTCACCACGACATCGACATCAAAAAGGTTTCGAAGGGGAGGTGAGTTTAATGGTTCTTACTCTAGAGGACAGAGTTCCGGAGGTTACTCAGTTCGACCAATTTAGTCTTCACTACAGACTGTAGTTGGGGGTCCACCTCAGGACGGTCAACACTACTCCGAGAGACCTATGCCTGACTCCAGAGAGTGTTATGGATGTGGGGAGGTTGGACATATTAGGAGGAATTGTCCAAAACAGAGTTACAGACCCCCAATAGCTAGAGGTAGAGGTGGTCATGGTAGAGGCCGCTTTCTGGAGGACGTGGTGGTCGAGGTAATGGTGGTCACCACAACGGCAGGGGTGATGGGCAAACTGGAGCCACTACGACAACATGGTAGGGGCAATGGACAGAGGGTGATAGGGCCCATTGTTACGCTTTCCCTGGGAGATCTGAAGCGGAGGCGTCTGATACTGTTATCACAGGTAATCTTTTTGGTTTGTGATTGCATGGCATCTGTATTATTTGACCCTGGCTCCACGTTTTCATATGTATCTTCATCATTTGCTAATGGTCTAAATTTACATTGTGAATTACTTGATATGCCTATTCGTGTTTCTACTCCGGTGGGTGAGTCTGTGGTAGTTGAAAAGGTATATAGGTCTTGTTTCGTGAACTTGTGTGGGGAGCAACACTTATGTAGATTTGATTATCCTAGAAATGGTTGATTTTGATGTAATTCTGGTATGACTTGGCTTTCTCAGCAATTTGCGATCTTGGATTGTAATGCTAAGACAGTGACGTTAGCCAAGCCTGGGACAGACCCGTTAGTGTGGAGGGGGACTACACTTCCAATCCGGTGCGTATCATCCTTTCTTCGTGCTAAGAAAATGGTTAGTAAAGGGTGTTTAGCTTTCTTGGCCCACCTCAAGGATGACACTACCCCAAGTACCTCGATTGAGTCGGTTTCGGTAGTCCGTGAGTTTTTGGATGTGTTCCCTGCAGATCTTCCTGGTATGCCACCAGATAGGGACATTGACTTCTGTATCGATCTTGAACCGGGCACTCGCCCCATTTCTATACCCCTTATAGAATGGCTCCCGCTGAGTTAAGAGAGTTAAAGGCTCAACTTCAAGAGTTGTTGAGCAAAGGCTTCATTAGACCAAGTGCATCTCCTTGGGGTGCTCCAGTTTTGTTTGTGAAGAAGAAGGATGGGAGTTTTCGGAATGTGCATAGACTACCGGCAGTTGAACAAGGTAACTATTAAGAACAAGTATCCTCTTCCTCGCATCGATGACTTTTCGATCAATTACAAGGTGCTTGTGTCTTCTCTAGATCGACTTGAGATCCGGTTATCATCAATGAAAATACGGGCAACGGATGTGCCAAAGACTGCTTTTCGAACTAGGTATGGACATATGAATTTGTAGTGATGTCCTTTGGTCTCACGAATGCCCCTGCTGCGTTCATGAGCTTAATGAATGGGATTTTTAAACCATATCTGGATCTCTTTGTGATCGTGTTTATTGATGATATACTGATATACTCTAAGAGCAAGAAGGAACATGAGGAGCATTTGACAATGGTATTGGAAATGTTGAGGGAGAAAAAGCTTTATGCCAAGTTCTCTAAGTGTGAGTTTTGGCTAGATGCAGTGTCCTTCTTGGGGCATGTGGTTTCTAAGGAAGGAGTGATGGTAGATCCATCTAAGATTGAGACAGTGAAGAATTGGGTGAGACCCACTAATGTGTCAGAAATAAGAAGCTTTGTTGGGTTAGCTAGCTACTACCGCCGATTTGTCAAGGGATTCTCTTCTATTGCTTCCCAACTGACGAACTTGACTAAGCAAAATGTTCCATTTGTATGGTCGGATGAGTGTGAGGAAAGCTTTCAGAAACTCAAGACTTTGTTGACTACCGCACCTATCCTTACCTTGCCAGTAGAGGGTAAGAACTTTCATTGTTATTGCGATACATCCTATTCTGGCTTGGGTTGCAGTGCTATGCAAGAGAAGAATGTGATTGCTTATGCTTTGAGGCAATTAAAAGTGCATGAACGTAACTATCCGACCCATGATTTGGAATTGGCCGCGGTAGTATTTGCATTGAAGCAATGGAGGCACTATTTATATGGGGTTAAGTGTGAAGTCTATACGGATCATCGTAGCCTACATATGTCTTTACTCAGAAAGATTTGAACTTGAGACAAAGGAGATGGATGGAACTACTGAAGGACTACGATATCACTATATTTGTATCATCCGGGGAAGGCGAATGTTGTGGCAGATGCTTTGAGTAGAAAGGCGGGAAGCATGGGAAGTCTAGCTCATTTGCAAGCTTCTAGACGCCCATTGGCTAGAGAAGTGCAGATTTTGGCTAATGACCTTATGAGGTTAGAAGTAAATGAGAAGGGAGGATTGTTAGCTTGTGTGGAGGCAAGATCCTCCTTCCTTGACAAGATTAGGGGAAGCAGTTTGATGATGAGAAGTTGATCCGGATTCGAGAGATAAAGTGTCGCAAGGAGAGGCTAAAGAAGCAACAATCGATGAGGAAGGTGTGTTGAGGATTAAGGGAAGGGTATGTGTACCCCGCATCGATGATTTGATCAACACTATTTTGACAGAGGCTCATAGTTCAAGGTATTCTATACATCCGGGTGCAACCAAGATGTATCGTGACCTAAAGCAACACTTTTGGTGGAGTAGAATGAAGCGCGATATTGTTGACTTTATTGCCAAATGTCCAAACTGTCAACAAGTAAAGTATGAACACCAGAGGCCCGGAGGAACGCTTCAGAGAATGCCCATTCCTGAATGGAAGTGGGAGAGAATCGCAATGGACTTTGTGGTTGGTCTTCCAAAGACAATGGGTAAGTATGACTCCATTTGGGTGATTGTTGATAGGTTAACTAAGTCTGCTCATTTCATTCCGGTCAAGGTGACTTACAATGCAGAGAAGTTAGCCAAGATCTATATCTCAGAAATCGTTCGATTGCATGGGGTTCCACTATCCATCATATCAGATAGAGGTACACAGTTTACTTCTAAGTTTTGGAAAACATTGCATGCTGAATTGGGTACTAGGTTGGACCTTAGCACTGCATTTCACCCTCAGACCGATGGTCAGTCTGAGCGAACGATTCAAGTGTTAGAGGATATGCTTCGTGCTTGTGTGATAGAATTTGGTGGTCATTGGGATAACTTCTTACCCTTAGCGGAGTTTTCATACAATAATAGCTATCACTCAAGCATTGATATGGCTCATTTGAAGCATTGTATGGTAGGAGATGTAGGTCTCCCATTGGGTGGTTTGATGCATTCGAGGTTAGACCTTGGGGTACTGATCTTTGAGGGATTCATTAGAGAAAGTGAAGTCTATTCAAGAAAAGCTTCTAGCGGCGCAAAGTAGGCAAAAAGAATATGCAGATCGAAAGGTTAGAGACTTAGAGTTCATGGAGGGTGAACAAGTCTGTTGAAAGTTTCGCCAATGAAAAGGGGTGATTGCGGTTTGGTAAAAGAGGTAAGCTTAGTCCAGGGTATATTGGACCATTTGAAGTACTTAAGCGAGTAGGGGAGGTGGCTTATGAGTTAGCCTTGCCCCAGGGCTGTCCGGAGTGGCATCCGGTATTTCATGTGTCCATGTTGAAAAGATACCATGGAGATGGAAACTACATTATCCGTTGGGATTCAGTTTTGCTTTATGAGAATCGTTTATGAGGAGGAAGCTGTTGCTATCTTAGATAGGAAGTTCGCAAGTTGAGGTCGAGGGAGATTGCATCCATTAAGGTGCAATGGAAGAACCGACCCTTGAAGAAGCCACTTGGGAGAAGGAGCAGATATGCAAGAAAGATACCCACATCTGTTTACAGATTCAGGTACTTCTTTTCGCCCTTGCTTTTCTTCTTTTGATTGTTCGAGGACGAACGATGGGTAAATTGGTATCTATTGTTGTAACGACCTGTTTAGTCGTTTTAAGCAGCAGATTTTATTTCTGGAAAAATTGGGTGAGTGAGACGAGACAACGGATACCACGACGGGCCGTCAGGGGCACGACGGACGTCGAGGGGTGTCTCGTCCAGAACACTTAGAGTTCTGAAATTGAGCATTAAAATCGACTCTCTATAATCTGTGACGGACCTGCAGGACGAGCCGTCACAGCCCCGACGAGCCGTCGTAAGCTCCCTTTGCAAAACACTTCAACTCTTGAGAATTTGGTACGGAAACGAGTCTCTGACCGTCATGACGGAGGTGCAGGACGGACCGTCACAGGGTGACGGACCGTCACAGTCTACTTAGTGAAAAAATGTGAGTTCTAGATGCTGCGACGACCTGCGTGACGGACCGTCGCAGGCACGACGGGCCGTCACAGGTTGCGCAAATCCCAGACAGAATCGGATTTCTTTACACATTTTAAGGGACGTTTTGGACTATTCTTTCCTTAATTATAGATTTCGTGGGTTTATATTAATAACTCAAATTCTGGAGGGTTAAAAGAGGTAACTTTGGGTTAATTAGTGGGGTATTATTGCCATCTTTTACACTTAATTATATGTTAATTAGGGTAAAAGAAAGAGGGTTTGAATAAAGAAAATAGAGAGAACAAGGAGAGAGAGAAATTGATCGATCAAGAGGCAGAGGGAATATCAAAGCTTGGGAAATTGCTTGTTGATTCCAATTCTTCGGTGGAGGTAGGTATGGTTTTTTTTTCGATATTCGTAGTGAACTCTTAATAGTGAATGATATGTATTGGTGGTATTGTAAGCCTGTCTATATGCTTAATTGTATGCTTGCATGAATATGATTATGTGATTTTGATAAAAAAGCATGATGAAAAACCATTGAATCCCAAATCTTGAAAGAAACTTTAATCTACGTTATTAATGATGATGCCTTGGTATGAAAGAAGGCTCGATGAATTAAAGTAATGGGATTGATGATGCCTTGGTATAGAGGAGGCTTGATGAACGGATGGAATGAGGTTAGTGGATCGGAGTGTCACGTTCCGACACATAGTATTAGTGGATCAGAGTGTCACGTCCGACCCATAGTATTAGTGGATCGGAGTGTCACGTTCCGACACATAGTATTAGTGGATCGGAGTGTCACGTTCCGACACATAGTATTAGTGGGACGGTGTCACGACCCGACACAGAATAGGGGATCGGAGTGTCACGTACCGACACATATAGGGGATCGGAGTGTCACGTTCCGACACATATAGGGGATCGGAGTGTCACTTACCGCACATATAGGGGATCGGTGTCACGAACCGACACGTAGAATTAGGGGATCGGAGTGTCACGTACCGACACATAGTGGTAGGGGATCGGAGTGTCACGTACCGACACAAGAGGAAGAGAGATAATGAATCTTGAAAGATGATAAATATACTCAATCTAATAAACTTAATTCCCAAATGAGTATGGTATGGAGGCTTGAGCCCTCATGGATGAACTTGATGGTACTTGTTGATGATTATAGTACTTGTTGTTGCTACATGTTGAGTTTATAGTTGATTTATAATATTACTCGATATATATTTTCTTCTATTTTGAGTTGGCCGATGATATCTTCTCAGTACTTGTGGTTGTACTGACCCCTTACTTTTATGTTTTCTTCTTTGTTATTTGTGGAATGCAGCAAACGTTCCGTCATCTTCAACCCAGCAGTAATTCTAGCCAGTCGTCACTACCTCGGAAATTCAGGGTGAGCTAATGCGTCTAGCTTGGACTGGATCCTCTTCTTCAAGTCTTGATGCCTTGACTTCCGGCATGGACTAGCTTCTTATGTATTTTTAGCTTCTTAGACATTTTTAGTTAGTAATTTGATCATAGATGTTCTTGTGATGATGACTTCCAGATTTTGGGTAATAATAGTTATTGATTTGATTTTATTAATGAGTTAAGTCTTCCGCATTACTTCTGTTGATATATGTTAAAATGATAAGGGTTAGATTGGTTGGTTCGCTCACATAGGAGGGTAAATGTGGGTGCCAGTCGCGGCTCGGTTTTGGGTCGTGACAGTAGAAAGCGAAAGGGGATGAGTAATTCAGAGAGCTTTCCGTTGGCTTCTGGTTCCATTTTTTTTCTTCCAATTGTGTAATGAGTTTCTTAGTATGACATCTTATTTGAGCTCTAAATCTTGTTGAAATTTTCTTACGTGTTGTAGTATTGAGGTTTTAATTTTGATATACGGTGATTGATTGATATAGAGTTTTTTTTTACATGTTTATGTGTAGAGATTTTATATTTTCAGCTTATTTAGTGTAAATTTGAAAATAAATTTGATAGATAGTGTAATGGTTTCTCTAGCAAATGAATTTTCCATCATGGATGAGATCTTTGATTATTGAGAAAGGAGAAGAGATGATGACGGGATTGAGGGATTTGCTTCAAAAATGTACTCCACAGATGTTTTAGATTGGGTCCGAATTTTTAATTCAGGTCAGGTAAATAAATAGTTGAGTGGGTTTTTAGTTTTTTAGGTGAAAGTTAACATATAATTAAATAGGGTAAATTATTAAGATGTCACCCACGTCTCTCTCCGTTTAGTGTAAGGATATATATGATCCAAAAATATGACGGTAAGGGTATATATAATTTCAAAGTATAAAAAAAGGTATTTATATATCATTTTTTAAAGTTTGGAAGTATATTTGTCCTTTTTCCCAAAAATAAATGAAGGGGTATGTGTTCCATTTCATATAGTTCAAGAGTAATTTTAACTCTTTCCATAAATGATTTGTCTAATTCTAAATTTAGATTCCCGCTTAAATAGTTACAATCACTTTTATACACTTGCAAGGGATGGGAGGGAATAAAATACAAACCATTTGCATACAGGTATATTTATAGGAGACATTAAAGTTCAAACAAATAGAATATCTGATTCTTGCTAGTTGCAACTATACAAATTCAAGTCCAATAGAAGTAGTGAAATCAACTTGAAGTTAGTGGTGTGTTGAGTGTCAGGCATCAAGCTTCTAATTCCCTGGGGAAACCACCTTACTTTGAGAGTAGACCAAAGAAGGGATTTGTAATGGCAGAGTGCAAAACCATGCCAGCTGATCTCAGTAGCGCCATATTGACCTTGTTGCTGCGCAAGACCAAAAAATCACCTTCCTCAGCTCTTTCAAACCCACAGAGTTGTAGAAACTGCACGCCTTCTTTGAAAATTCCAACTCTAGCCTGCCATCCCGAGGAGAAAAGCAACATTAAAAGTAGACAAGATCCAAGCAACACAAAATGACATCATTTGAAATTGGCCAAGTTACAAAAACAAGCTATCCCGAATTTTACCAGATTTCTGATTCACAATTTCGGCATACACAAAAAATGGCAATCTGCTACGAAACAACAGAAGAATGGTATTTCTGGAAACAGCACATTACATTTTCCGTTGCTAAATGTACCGTGAGTGAAAGCAGATAAGACAATACAATTACACATCATGCTAGACTTATTGATAGGCAACACATCATACCTTTAGAATAGAAAGAGGGAATTTCTGAGGAACTACTGCACACATGGATCCGTGGATATGAATGAAATGGACAAGATTATATTGAATGAATCTAAAGATCCTAATCTACATCTACCCCATTACACAACCAACACTTCACAAATGTCACCACCATCAGATATACATGCAAAAAACTATGGAGAGAAAGGAGGGGGCAGGGTGAGAGACCCAGCTCCCAGCCTCTCTCCTCATAGTGATAAATGTCTTGAACCTAACAGTATAAGAAAATGAAGTAAAGTTTCATTCCTTAAGCATGTGCTTAAAAGGTATTCACCTGGAAAGCTGGATTACTAAGCCGGATCTTCCTAAACTTCCCTTCATCAGGATTGCTAACTATGTTCCTCACATAAACTAACAGAGTTTTGAAGGCCCGTTGCACTTTCACATCCTCCTCCTGAAACATATGAACATTTGCAATATGATTATACTGGATGGAGCTTGGTTTTCAAAGCTGGTATTTGATAATTCAGTATAACTTGATATTTTATAATGCATATATTATTATAATTACTTTCCTGAACAGCCTGTAGCAAACACAAGGGAAGAAGCTAAAAGCTAGTTCGCATAGTCTTGTAAGAAACTGGAAACTTATTGAGAACTAAATAGTGAAATAGAAGTGACGACATTATCAGATACCTTGTGCTGACGCCTGAGAGATCTTAAGCATTCCATGAAAACCTCTTTGTTCGTAATTAAGTTATCAGATAACGCGGCAGAATCAACTTTCAAAGGATTCTGAGTAGTGAATTGTGATTTTAAAGAGAAGAGTCAAAAGCAGTCAAATGGATGAATCCAATCAATCTTAGGAACCGTCAACAGATTTACAAAGCAAAATACCTTTGTCTCTGGCTCCGAGGTTTTAATGAATTTTGAAGATGTACCGCTATTGAAAGACGAACCAAGTCTAGCCCTCCTGTCTGCCTGTCAGGACATGAACTCACGACTTATCACAGTCCAACAAGATCTGAAGTTGGGTATATAGGCTGCTTAACTAAATACAGAACTAAGGTCCATATAGCGAACCAGTATGCAAAAGTCTCAGTTCACACAAAAAAATAGAGTGGGCTACATTTGTTCAAATTTGATAAAGAATAAAAAAACAGATAACAGCACCACAAAATTTTCAGCGTATCTAACTGCATTTGCACTAAATACCTAAACTTACTAAAAGAATGCAACTACAGCACATATCTGCATTTGATCATCACATTAGTACTGTTTGGACAAGTACCGACAAAACTTGACTAACAATTACAAGTAATACCATGTCCTGCTGAAGCTTTTGACGAATTCTTTCCCTTGCCCTTCTCTCCTCCTCTTTTTCGGTCTTCCTCTGTGCTTCAAAACTGAAACGAGCAAACTGTAGAAACTTAGAATAAGAAATTTTGACCAACTAAGCACAAAGTAGTTTATTAAGTAACATAGCCAACTTAGAAACATACCGCTTCCTCTCATTTTCCTCTGCCATCCGTTTTGTTGCAAGCCATTCTTTGCCTGCACGTATCCTTTCCTGCAAAAAAAATGAAACAGTTAACATTTCGATAAGTAGAACACCTCCACATATAACAGCTGAACACTAATAATTCTGTGAGACCCACACACTAGTTTCAAATATTAACATTTGACAGAACAAGCAGTAGCTGGAAATTACAAAAAAATTAAATAAAGTGAAACAATAACTAACTGCACATTTCTCAGCAACGCGCAGAAGGATATTAGTTTAGTTTCAATCATAGATATGTAGGGTTTTTAGATCAATGCATTTCAAATTATCTCATTAGGTACTCCCTGAAATCTTTCCATAATTGCTTCAAGGCTAAAACTACATGGATTTAACATCTTTGCATTACCATTAGTTAGTGAAGCATGTTTTTTTGTTGGTTGACATTAGTCACTCTTTTGGATCTTAAGTTTAAAGTTGATCCAATAAGTGGGAAGTAATTCATAGAAGGTGATGCCATCTCTCGAACAGTGAGCCTAGAATCCCTGCATTGGTTTGCATTCACTTGTTCATGTTGAAAATTAATCAAATCATGCATCAAACGTTCATCACATCATTCAATCAAGGCCATTAGATCTCTCACATTAAGCATATTGACAATGAACTTTCTTCATTGCGAATCAGAACTTAAACCAGAGGAAGTTCTTACGAGAAAAGGAATATACTCCATACCTTCTCCCTTTCCTTGTCCAGTTTTTTCTCTTCCTCCTCTCTTCTCTTGCGTGCTCGCTCCCTATAAAAGCAGAATTTTCATTCACCAAAAGCTTCAGAAAGGAAAATTGTAGTAATAAAAGACCGAAAACAAGCCATATGCTATATCCAAGCGAAGCAGTTTCAAAATTTAAACAAGAGTCAAGGAGATCATACTTCCAATGACGGTTTCCAATTTTTGGATTAAACACGAAACCTCTTCGTGAAACTTTGATATAAAATCATACCTCAGCTCTTGTGCTTTCAACTTTGCTTGTTCCGAATCGAAAGTAGGAGTAGGAGTTTCAATAATGTCGATTGAAACCTGTACGCAACTCTCTTGTTAGAACTTCTAGGATTGAATTGTACAATAGGACAGTTATACAAGATAAGAAACATGAAAATTAAACCAAAGGTGTGCTGGATTCAGTTCAACTCCAGGTTTTTCTGGAATATCATCCATTCTTATCGACTCTATTTCTGTTTTTCTGATTTGACGATGAGTTACTTTTACTCTGTTTTACCCAGAGCATTTTTTATTTTTTATTGTCAGTATTGAAGAAGCAAAGCTATTTCAGAGCTTAAGTAACTCGACTATGGCGAACAAGTTAACTTCATTTAGTTTTCCTGCTTTATCGCTGTCACTTCTTCGAGTAATGTACTAACTTTGCAATTGAATCAGAGAAGGTTTTGCAGGTTAAGTGGAAACGATGAAGTCACGCATGAAGATGCTGTAGATGATCCAGAAACCATTGCTTCCATGGTGGATATGTGAGTTAATTTTGAAAACAGAAAATAAAAATTTTGCAAATTTGAAGCATATTTAGGAACAAATTACCTATTAGAAACCAACATTCTAAATTACAGAAAGTAAAAACAAAATAGACTTAGCTTATTAAATTTTAAGAGCTACTTTACTTGAAAGTAAGCATGCTCAAACAAAATATACTTCTCGCTCTCATACCTATTTTGCTAAAATTTTCACCATATTAGTTTTAAAGACACCACTAATGTATCTGATGTAGAATGTTCTTCTTAATTATGACTATAAAACTTAGAAAGCTCCAGTTAATCATCTCCTGTAAGCACTAGCCATTAGAACTTAATGTTAGCGGAAACGTGAAACTAAAGAACAAGGAAGAACAACAATATTTAACGTGGTTCGGATCAAAATGATCCTACGTCCACCAAAAACAACTGCACCAATATTTATTTCACTATACAAAGAATATAAGTGAAATACTACAAGAGAGAGAACACAATGCCTTAGAAGGTGAGAAGGCAAGTGAAAGGATGATACGAAAATGAATTAAGAGCTACCTTTATAGGAATAAATTCATCCTATTGATGTCCATCCATGACATCACTATGTGTCCAAATTGTCAAGGTTAAGATAGCAAACCATTTTTATTGTTTGCCTAACTTCACCTACCAAGATACAATCTTTGACTTGTATTTTGTACTAATTATCTTCCTACCAAATATTCATATTAATTCATCTTCCATTTAGTTTGATTCCACAAGAACCAAAACCAACTCTTTCAATCTCCACCTTGGTTTGTGTTCCAAGCATGCGTATAAAACAACTCCGGCCAAAACTTCTAAGCTTACTGGGCAATTCCATTGTAAGAAACAAGAAGAATCAAACCTTTGTTGAACATACCAGCTCCACCTAGCAGTTGTTCTCTTAGAGTTGCATCAATTGATGCATACTCCCGCCAAGTCCTTGTAGTGTGCAAACTTGGCAAGCGGGACTATTTTGTCAACATGTCTGCAGTGTTATCGTCTGTGATAACCTTCTCAACCTTGACCTTGCTACTCCCTTTTTTAACGACATCTCGAATAAATGAAATCTGACATCAATGTGTTTGGTGCGCTCATGAAATCTTTGATTTTTAATCAAATGAATAGCACTTTGACTATCACATTTTAGAATTGATTAGCTGAGCTGAACTCAATTCTCCTGCACCAAACCTTTCAACCAGATAGCTTCTTCACTGCCTCCGTTGCTGCCATATATTCTGCCTCTATTGTAGACAAAGCGACAATCGACTGTAAAGTCGATTTCCAACTAACGGCACTACCAACGAGAGTAAAGATGTATCCAGTTGTGGACCTCCTTCGATCAAGATCCCCTGCATAGTCAGAATCAACATAACCGAGAATTGAAATACCTTCACTTTTCCGAAAGGTTAGGCCAACATCAGGAGCTCCTTTGAGATATCTCAATATCCACTTGACAGCTTCCCAATGCCTTTTTCCTGGATTTGCCATGTACTTGCTTACTACACTTACAGATTGCGCAATATCTGGACGTGTGCATACCATAGCATACATAATGCTACCAACTGCACTCGCATAAGGAACCTTTGACATATGCTCCACCTCATCCATAGATTGAGGCATTTGTAACTCTGAAAGCTTGAAATAAGAAGCTAAAGGTGTACTTACAGGCTTGCTCATATCCATATTGAATCTTTCAAGAACTTTTCGGATGTACCTCTTCTGAGAAAGATGTACAACACCATTTTCTCTTGAAATTTCCATTCCAAGAATTTTCTTTGCAACTCCTAGATCCTTCATATCAAATTCCTTGCTCAACACTTTCTTCTTAAATATTTATCTCTGTGATGTTGTTAGCAGCAATAAGCATATCATCAACATACAACAAAAGATAAATCATAGAGTTACCAGACATCTTCTTGTGATACACACAACTATCAAATGCACTCCTCGAAAATCCATGTGTAGTCATGAATGCATCAAACCTCTTGTACCACTGTCTAGGGGATTGCTTCAAACCATACAAGACTTCTTCAGTTGGCATACATGGTCTTCTTTTCCTTCAGCTAGGAAACCTTCAGGCTGATCCATATAGATTGTCTCTTCTAGATCACCATGTAAAAAAGCAATTTTGACATCAAGCTGTTGAAGCTCTATATCAAATTGTGCAACCAATGCTAGCAGCACGCGAATTGAGCTATGTTTCACGACTGGAGAAAAGATCTCATTGTAGTCAATTCCCTCCTTCTGACTGAAACCCTTTGCAACCAATCTCGCCTTGAACCTAGCAGCTTCCACTTCTGGAATACCTTCTTTCTTTCTGTAGACCCATTTGCATCCAACTGTCCTTATCCCCTTTGGCCTTTTAACTAAGACCCATGTCTCATTTCTGTGAAGAGACTCCATCTCTTCCATCATGGCCAACTGCCATTGTGCAGCATCTTTGCAAGAAGTTGCTTCAATATACGAAGAGGGCTCGAGATCCTTAATCTCTTCTTCTGCAGCTACGAACGCTTGTGCAATCAGATTTTCTTGCTCTATAAGACGTTCCGGTTTCCGTATCCGCCTTTTGTCCCTTCCCTTCGCATTGTGTATGGTTCATTGGAAGCAAGTTCTTCTGCATCTTTTGACTCATCACTTTGAGTCTCTTGATCCCGTTTCTTGGTAAGCTCCACCGGTAGCTCCACCTGCTCGTTGTTCTCGTTTCTAGATAACTCCACAGAACGTTACGAGGATCAAGTATAGAGGATTCATCAAAGGTAACATCTCTACTAACTACAAATTTGAGTAAAGACAAACACCATAGTTTGTACCCTTTTACTCCATCAACATACCCTACGAATATGGCCTTTTTAGCCCTTGGTTCAAGCTTACCTTCATTAACATGATAATAAGTTGGACACCCAAATATTCGCAAGTATGAATAGTTAGAGGGTTCACCTGACCAGACCTCATTCGGAGTCTTAAAGTCAATCGCTGATGCTGGAGACCGATTGACAATATGAGAAGCAGTATGAACTGCTTCAGCCCAAAATACTTTGGACATCTTAGCTTGTAAGAGCATACAACGAGCCTTCTCAAGAAGAGTTCTGTTCATTCTCTCGGCAACTCCATTCTGCTGCTGTGGTGTGTGCCTGACCGTCTTATGCCTTGCGATCCCATGAACCTTGCAGAAATCATTGAACTCTCACTGCAAAACTCCAAGCCATTGTCCGTGCGAAGATACTTGATTTTCCTCTCAATTTGATTTTCAACCAAAATCTTCCACTCTTTAAATGCTTCAAAAGCATCACCTTTTGTCTTCAGGAAACGCACCCAAACCTTTCGTGAAAAATTATCAATGAATGTGAGAAGATACCTGTTTCCTCCCTTTGATGGAAGCTTAAAGGGACCCCATAAATCTGAATGGATGTAGTCTAGCACCCCTCCCGTCTTGTGCTTGCCAGTGCTGAAGCTGACCTTTTTCTTCTTCCCTAAGACGCAGTGCTCACAAAATTCAAGTGTGCTGATCTTCTCACCATTCAAAGGTTGCGGTTGCTCAACATCTTCAATCCTCGTGCGCTTCATATGGCCTAGTCTCATGTGCCATAATTTTGCCTTGTCATCATTAGATAACTGCACTGTAGATGCATTTACAGAGCCAATAATGGTGCTTCCCGCAAGTGTGTAGAGGCCATCCTCCAGCTTGGCCTTCAACATGACTAAAGACCCTTTAGTCACTTTCATAGTTCCTCCTTCACTCATGTACTTATAGCCTTGTTTATCTAAAGTACCCAGGGAGATCAAATTCTTCTTTAGATCAGGAACATGACGGACTTCTGTAATAGTCCTCATGATTCCATCATGGCAGCTAACATGAACTGAACCAATGCCAACTATTTTACAAGTTGCATTATTGCCCATTAATACAGTTCCTCTGCTTGTTTCATAGCTGCTGAACCAATCTTTTCGGATGTCATATGCAGAGTACAACCAGAGTCTAAGATCCATTTGTTGTCATAGACTCCATTATTGCATGATGTTGTTTAGTACATAATCATCATCATTATCATGTACTTTCTCAACAATGGATGCACTCGTCTTTTCTTTGGACTTCGACATAGGGCAATCTCGTTCAAAGTGCCCCTTTGTGACAGCCCCAACACTCCGCATTCTTTTTGTTCACACGAGACTTTGATCTGTACCTCGATTTGCTCTTTCCCTTTTGGCTAGTACGACCTCTTACAAAGAGTCAACTAGCTTCGTCACTTTTGTCTCCTTCAAAATGCATCCGCACATCACAAGAGTTTAGTGCTTGCCGCACTTGCTCAAGTTTAATAGGTTGTTTGCTATACATCATTGAATTCTCAATATCACGATATTTTGAAGTCAATGAAAATAGTAAAGAACATGCAAGTGTCTCCTCGTCCTTTTTAATTCCAGCAGTTTGTAAGTCTATCACAATTTTATTGAACGCATCTAGATGGTCTTGCAACAAAGTACCTGAATCCATCTTAAATGTATGAAGACGCCGTTGTAACAACATCCTTGTTGTCACTGACTGGTCCTGGTAAAGCCCTTCCAGCTTTTCCCATAACTCTTTGGCCGTCTCTTCGGTACTTGTACTCACTTCACAAAGTACGTTAGGTGCAAGGACAGTTGGATTGCACTCAATGCATCTCCTTCAATCTTTTCCTTGTCAGAATCCGAAATCTTATCGGGGTACTTTCCGTCAATAGCATGGATTGAACCTTCCCTCCGCAGTAACGCTATCATCTGGATTTTCCAGATATTGAAGTTGTTGCGCCCACTAAATCTATCAATTTCAAACTTCATGGAACTCATTTTTTTTACTTGTTCTTCCTTTTCTACTACAATGTATTTGGAACTACAGAAAACCAAAGTAATCCTTTTCTGATGTGGAAGTTCAGACTGTGCTGCAACCACAGAGCATACTCAGACAGAACCTTGCTCTGATACCAATTGTTAGCGGAAACGTGAAACTAAAGAACAAGGAAGAAGAACAATATTTAACGTGGTTCGGATCAAAATGATCCTACGTCCACCAAAAACAACTGCACCAATATTTATTTCACTATACAAAGAATATAAGTAAAATACTACAAGAGAGAGAACACAATGCCTTAGAAGGTGAGAAGGCAAGTGAAAGGATGATATGAAAATGAATTAAGAGCTACCTATTTATAGGAATAATTCATCCTATGATGTCATCCATGACATCACTATGTGTCAAAATTGTCAAGGTTAAGATAGCAAACCATTTTATGGTTTGCCTAACTTTCACCTACCAAGATACAATCTTTGACTTGTATTTTGTACTAATTATCTTCCTACCAAATATTCATATTAATTCATCTTCCATTTAGTTTGATTCCACAAGAACCAAAACCAACTCTGTCACTTAATTCACCATCCACCTTATGTATCAAGAGAAGTGGAAAAACACTCCAAGGTACTCTACTGTACCTCTCTCAAATACTTCAGCCATGTTATAGTAATGACTCTCTCTTCTAGAAGATGAACATATTTGCATACTGTTGCAACAGCATCCCGAATGGATGTCCAAATCTTACAACCATTGAAGGTGAAACTATTATTAAAAATGCACTTGGAACTTACAATTCAATTAATTTCTCTCTGAACTTATTCTCATCTTAAAAGTTACAATCAAGTTACAAACGAAGTTATCAAATTAACCGGACACACTGTTGTACATGGTAAGAAAGGCAATCATCATTCTTTCAGTGTTAGACTACATACCATGGGCATCTCATCATTGTTTGCCTCATCCTCATGATCCACAATCCAATTTACTGCAGCCTCAAGGCTTGAGTTACCTGAAAAAAGTAATCATTTGGAATCATAGAAGTGGAGAGTTCAGTTAACCACAAAAGGATACATCTACAAGATAAAACAGCAAGTCAGTGCTAGTAAATAGATAAACTCTCTTTCTTTTTCGAAGGTGGGGCTCAGGTTGGGATGGAGGCAAAAAGCACCAAAGGATGAAACTTGGACCAGACATCAAAAGTGATAATTCCCAAGGTAGTGATCATGAGGTTGAAGCCCACCTTTCATGCACAAAGAGTAAAGAATGTATAGAAGATATGTGAAGGAAGATTTGAAAGCTCAAAGCATGCTCAGATGGAAGTTCGAGGCCACATTTTACAAAGACGACCAAAGATAATTGACCACATTTGCTATTAGTATTAGCTATAAGTTAGGATTGGCGTTTGCTTATAAGCCATAAGTTATAAGCCCATCCAAACAGGCTATAAACCTTTTCAAGGTTTGTCAGGATAAATGGACTAGCAAGAAAACAAAGGGTTAATCAATATCACTTTAAAACTTGTTAATCCAACATCACATCAGGATAAATAAATCTCAACACAAACTATTTTGAGTTGACCTAATTAACCAAATCTACAAAAAAAAAAACCAAAAAAAAAAACAAAGAGCTAGTCAATATCACTTTGAAACTTTGTTGATCCAACATCAAATCAGGGTAATCTCAACATAAACTATTTTGAAATGATCTAATTAACCAAACCTACACAAAAAAACAAAGAGCTAGTCAATATCACTTCAAAACTATGTTGATCCAACATCACACCAGGGTACATCTCAACCTACACTATTTTGAGATGACCTAATTAACCAAATCTACAGGTCGTTAGATACAAGAAGGAGGCATATATGATGAGGTTATTTGAATTTAATGAGCCCAGTTTTCAACTATTACCATAATATAAGATATAAAAATGGATCAAGGAAGAAAACATGCATATAATGCTGTCTAGAATCTACTAACCCTCCTTGCTGCTCTTGAAGGTTGCAACACACCACCAGATAAAATCACTTGGGACAGCTCAACAGATGGTAGTATGTTCACAGTCAAAGCAGGCTACAGTCACATTTGTGCACATGCACAGAATGGAAGGATAGAAGATTGAGGACAAATGGGAGAACCTGTCAAGGTGATTTGCTTCACCTGGGCCTGTCCGACACCGGGTAACCTCAGTAGAAGAACATTCAGTTTGTCAAAAGATACTACATGGCCTTCAAAGCTCAGAGAGTATTACTAAGCTCTTTCTTCATTGCACAACTGCAACAGACATTTGGAGCTAATTATATTCTATTTTGGACAAAGTTGGGTAGTGCCACGGTCAACAAAAGAAGTTCATGAATGCTGGTATTTTTGGAGAGTTGATAATGACATGAAAGGGATCTGGAAAATGATTCCAACAACTATCTTTGGTTTATTTGAGCAGAGAGGAATCGTAGATGTTCTAATGGAGTCTCAACCTCCTCTAAACACTTCCAGAACGCTAGATGTTTAGTTAGCTTTTTAAGCTGAAGCATCCTCTAACCCCAGTAAATAGTACTCATAGTTTTTTGGACTCATTAGTTTTCTGGTCTTAGCAAAGTGCCATATTTAACTCATGTATTGGAGCTAGCTACTACATCTCTTTTGTACTTATTGCATCTCCGGGACGGCTTATTAATGAAACCTTCTTACTTCATAAAAAAATATTATTCCTTTACATCTCAAGGATATGAAACAGAATCATGGAGAGAATATTCGCACAAAAATAGGAATACATTATAAAACTAATAAGTTAATGTAGAAGCATAAAGTGATTTGTAGAGCTACATCCAAAATGGAAAGTTTGAGCAACTTTCCTATACAAAGCTGGAATCTTTTAATCAGGTTGAATTAACCACCATATTGTCTCAATGTTTTATACTATTCCAGAAGCAAAAAGGTATTTATAATTGTCTCCTGAACCTTTAGGCAAATATGCGAGCGACTCTTTTCCTATAATATAGCTAATACCAGAAGGATGAACATACCAGAAGAACAAAGAGCCTTGGTGGCTTGAGCCTCTGAAAATCCCATTGCTTCGAGTTCACTTACCAAGCTTCTGTTAATTTCGGAAGCATCCATTTCTGATTGTCGATAAAAATTCTCCCAAAATCAGCAATATTCCACTACTTCTGTGAAACAAATGTTCTTCAACAAAGGTATTTAATATATTGAGAAAAGGGAGCTTAACTTAAAACAATATACTCCTTAGTCCTTATATGTATATATCTTTGGCATTGTTTTTAATCAGAATACTGGACACAAACCACTCAGAAAAGAAACAAAATCAGAATATTGAACCTAATGCGGCAATAGAGAAGCCTTTCTGTGCATTAATCTTTCCTGATTGTTCTTTATTTATGTGGCAAGAAATCAAGATCAAGTTTTAAATTTCAGAATATATTCAAAGATGCCTAATAGCATAAACTTCCTCCTGAAGATAAATGCCTATGTAGAAGGACTTGCCAATGACAAACATAATGCATCTTCATGTGAACAGTAGCAAGATTTCACATTATGTTGCTCGGACTCTTCAAAGGTGCGTGTCTGATTCTCCAAAAGTAGTGTTTTTTAGGAGAATCCGACACGGAAGTGGCATCGAAAGTAAAGAGTCCGTGCAACTTAGCTCAATAGTCCTTTTATCGGTTTAGGCATTTAAGTCCCAATGTTAATATATTTTATTTTCCGGTTGTGCTTTTTGGTGTGAGAACATCATAAACATTGTCCGCATAACGCCCAAGTAAAAACAACAACAGCAAACAGTAAGGTAAAATTTGACATGCGGAAAAAAGAAAAAATATATATATCCAACATGTATCGGCATCAAATGAGTGTGGCAATATAAGGGTGAAAAACAAATTACTTTAATACTATAAATTAAAAGTAGTTAGTGATTTAATCTATATAACAAACCTACAACAAAATGATTGAATCGATTTACTCCTAAAACCCAATTAATATCCATTCCGCTAAGCACTAAATAATTTTGTATAAAATGATGTGATAGAAGGAAGACAATTCAATGTACAGGGGATGCATAGGGAAGATGAAGCTACAACCAGATCAAAATTCCAGAAAAAAAAAACAATAAAAGGAAGGAAACTTACTGTGTTTGATAGAAAGATTTAGGTGTTAGCGTGGATTTGATGGAGAATAGAGAAAGGAGGAAGAAGGCCATTGCAAGTTAAGTAGGGATGCGGATTCTTTGCCTCAAGGCTTAAGGTAAGTAGACTTGTAGTTTCTGGATTCTCAGCACCGCAACATAAAACGTCTATATGGGCGGGAATCTCAGTTTGACCCATCTTTTATATATATATATATATATATATATATATATAATATATATATATATATATATATATATATATATTCATGTGTCCGCGCAAGCGCAGACCAACGTAAATTAGTTCAATTTATGTGACACAAATAAAATTTGAAAAATTGAATTAAATTTTTATATGTTTTCTAAAAATATATTTTAAATTGTTAATTTATGTACCTTTTATGTTATTTTCGAATAGTATATGTTACTCTATTTTTATTTTATTTTATGTGATACAAAAGATTTTAGGAAAATAAACGAAATTACTTATATGATTCTCACATATTTTTAGTTGTCATTTTACTGTGATTCATAGTACTTTTTAGTTCTTACGTTATTCTCAAACAATATATACAATTTTTTCTTATTTCAATAAAAATAAGGGAGTCAACCAAATTTCACTATGTTTTTTTTTTAAATATCTTAAATGTTCACATTGCGTTTTCAAGTTTCATTTCTTTTTATGTATTTTCAAATATGTAACAAATTAGAAATTAAAGGAAGAATTAAAGTTTTCAAATCATTATATTCTTATATTAAAATGTTCGAATCTTTAAAACTCACGTATATGCACAAATTAATAGAAGGAAGCCAAACGATTTTTAAAAATAATAATAATATATGAAAGCTCATTTCAATAATAACCCATATATATTTCATTTTTCATATATGAATCTCTCCTTTTCGATTTATATGAATTTATTTTTTATTTCATTTCAAAAAGAAAATAACTTCTGAATTTTAACCTTTTTCTATAGCATATTTAAGATCATGACATTAAAAAGTATTTCAATGCATAAAATTTATATATACATATAAATTTTAATTTTAATTTCGATAGGTTCCACCTAATGTTATACTTTATATATAATTATTAAAAGTTAAGTGTAATCATTATTTATTTACTTTCATATAATAAATAGATATCACATTAACTCATGAAAAAAATGAAGAACTAACCAAAATGAGGTAATATTAATAATAATAACTAGAGATGTTTCTAGAACTATTTAAGTTTTTTGTTATTATTCTTGGTAGATTTTTGCTTGCATGAAGTTACATTTTTACCTTCGATCATCATTAATTTCATATATAGAATGATGTTTCTAGAATTATTTATTCTTGATAGATTTTTGTTAGAATGATATTACATTTTATTCTTGGTCATCTTTAATACAAATATATCATCTTATTCATTTTTATTTGTAAAGTTATTTTTTAACATCTTTTTCTTTAATTTCAATCTAATATATATTATTAATTTTATCACTTAATTTATTTTCAAGTATATTAACTAGAGTCAAAATAAAGATTGAAATAATTAATTCATGATATTTTTATATAAAAAGTAGGTTTTTTTTTTTATAAGCATAATGAATATCATAATAACTCACAAATAAAAAGAAAAAGAAAGTGAAGTATAATAACAAAATAAGCTAATGGTAATAACAATAACTTAAGATGTTTTTAGAACTATTTAATTTTTTTGTTATCATTCTTGGTAGATTTTTGTTAGTGTAAAATTACATTTTTGCCCTTGATCAGTATTCACTTCATACATTGAAAGATAATTCTAGAATTATTTATTTTCTTTCTTCACAGATTTTTGTTAGCGTGAAATTATATTTTTGTCCTTGTTCGTCCCCCCACTTCACTCTTCTATATAAAAATTTTTTTTTTTTTAGTATGTGTGATAGATAGTTAATACTTAGTAGATATTATTTAGTACTAAAAAACTATTTTACCCTTGGTCGTCCTAATTCATCACTATTATATATAGTAGTAATACTCATTTTCTTCTTTTTATTTCTTTATTAGGCATATATCCTCTTTATTTTTCTCCTCCTTTTAATTTCTCATTTTTTTATTTTATTTTCTCTTTATTATCTAACTTCTTTATTTTAGGTTCCTTTCTTTTTCTTTTCTCATTTTTTTCTCTGATTATTTCTTTATTCGTTATTATTTTTTGTGCCTTTTCATTCATATGTCAAATCGTAACTTTTTTTTATCACAATTTAATTTTATATTTTTGGCCATTCTATATTTTGTTTCTTTATTTTCTCATTTCATTGAATTTTTTTTTTCATTTGCTTACTTATGTAATAATATGATCACAATATATTTATACACTTTCACGGTATCATTGATGTAAATTTCAAAATATTAGTGAGACTTCCATGATACTATCATAATATATTTATGTACTAACATGGTATGCTTCAAGCCACAAAGATATCATCTCAATATATCATATACTGACTTGGTATCACTAATGCTTGTTTAATATAACCCGTAATATTCCTCTAATAATATATGTTAGGGATGTCAATTGGGTGAGTTGAGTTAAATTTGGGCGGGTCAAAATGGATAAAGGTAATAAACAAGTCAAGACCTAACCCAACCCAACCGAACCTAAATTTGTTTGGGCCATAATGGGTTGAGTTAACGGGTTAGGTAACTGGGTTACTTACGGGTCATAGTTGACCCGTTCAATTTTTACTAAGTTTTAATAACTTTATTTGTTATTTTATAAGCTTATAGTACCTAATATTTTTTTACTATAACTACATATAAATAATAAAAAAAATTAATTTTTTATAAGATTTCTCAAAAATCAATTTGGGTTACATATCAATTCAAATTTTAATGGATTGACCTAACAAATGAGCGGGTCAACAACCGATCCAAACCTAACACTTTGTTTGGATCATTGTTACCTATTGTTTCATAATGTATTGTATTGTATTATACTCTATTATACTATATTATATGGTAGATACAACGTTTGACTAGACTGTATTGTTTGTTGTTGTTTAATAACAATATAGTTGTTTGGTTTGATTGTATCGTACCGTATTTTAATTTATAAATTTACTAAAATATCCTTAATTATTCTAAAGTATGAGGTTT
The DNA here is from genome assembly GCA_027705065.1 of Solanum peruvianum. Lineage (NCBI taxonomy): Eukaryota > Viridiplantae > Streptophyta > Magnoliopsida > Solanales > Solanaceae > Solanum > Solanum peruvianum. The sequence continues at coordinate 55,099,133 of JAKWJD010001763.1, forward strand.
GACTAATTTTAAATAATTAAGATAAGGGGTAAAACAATATTTTGAAATATTATGTAAAGATATAATTGAAAAAAGAAATTAAGTAACTATGAGAACACACTAAATTGATTGTTTCATAAAATAGGGGTTTTCATTGTTACGTAACAACGAAATTTAACGATACAATACAATACATTTGAAGTAACAATCAAAACAAACATTGTAGGTGTTGGGTTTTATTTGCCCTGATTTCTTACCATAAATAAGTTTTCCTTTTAGGAAAAAAGGTTTTGGATTGACTAATACTTTTTATAGTAGGAAAAGGTTTAGGACTCTATAAATAGAGACATGTTCCTTCTAGCTTAATCAGCATTCACAATGTAGTCTTAAAGACTTTGAGAATTTTTGTTAGGGGGAGAATTTATGGGTCACAAGCTTGATACATTATCACTTGTGTGAACCTCCCATGTATTCCGAGTGAATTGGTTGAGGTTGTTATTCTCTGTATTTTGTACTCTCATATTTATAATAGATTTCTCATCTCCTTTGTGGACGTAGGTCGATTGACCGAACCACGTTAAATTTGTGTCTTTGGGTATATTTCTCGTCTGTCTTCGTACTTGTGATCTTTCGAGGTTTGCTTTGCTAGCTTCCGCGTTTACACCTGCTTATTTTTGGTCCTAATAAGTGGTATCAGATCCAGATTCAATGATTAAGTCAGGTCCAGTGGTTCGATAATCGATTATCGAATCAGGTTAGTAAGAGGTGTTCATCTTGGCGGGTGTAGTTCTAGCTGCAACCTTTTTGACAACAATGAAGATTTTGTTGGAGAAATTGTTTCCATAAGGTTCTCTGTGTTGAAACATAAATTTTGCAAAGGTGATTATGGAGAAGAGAAGCAAGTTGTTGAAGATTTAGTCAAGAAGGCGGACAAATTTATTTTGTTAGAAATTCAGGTCAAGGGGGAGGTCTGTTGAGTTTTATTTGCCCTAATTTCTTACCATAAATAGGTTTTCCTTTTAGGAAAAGGTTTTGGATTGACTTCCTTTTTCTAGTAGGAAAATGTTTAGGACTCTATAAATAGAGACATGTTCCTTCTAACTTAATCAGCATTCACAATTTTGTCTTAAAGACTTTGAGAGTTTTTATTAGGGGGAGAATTTATAGATCACAAGCTTGATACGTTATCACTTGTGTGAACCTCTCATGTATTTCGAGTGAATTGGTTGAGGTTAGGCCTGGGCGTTCGGTCGGTTCGGTTCGATTCGGTTCGTAAATATCGGTTCGATTTTTCGATTTTTGGTTTGGCCAAATATGAAACCAAACAAAACCAAAATAAATTTGATTTGGTTCGGTTACTATAAATTCGGTTCGATTTATTTCGGTTTGGTTTTAATTTAACCAAATTTAATACAAAAAATAGTAAAACGGCTATCGTGATAACTAGATATAGACTCAATCAGTAATAATAAAAAAACTATCAAAAGTCAAGACAACATCACAACAACACTAGAAACTTCAACGAACTTGTGTCGATCACTAAAATAGAGTTAGTTACAAACAAAAGTCATCATTATCTGTCTCATTGCAACTTCCAGCAACAAAGAGATTTAGAAAACCAACAAAACATCGTTGAAACTTGCAACCTCCATTTCAATAGCTCCCAAGTTCTAGCAGATAGCAACCAAGAAAATAACAAAACATTGATGGACTTGCGAGAAAATAGAACTGTTTAGACAAATGATCTACATTTTATAATAGAATATATAAAACTATCAAGCAAGTTATGTAAATAAGTTCTTTACTTACTCGTTACACACATCACTAGTGGATAGTTGAACTTACAAGCTGCAACTAATATCAATTATAGTCCCACTACAAGCACAATCTAAAAAATATGAAAAATTTGTTAGTTGTTAAGAACACAAGTACAAAAATTATTATAAATGGTTAATACAAATATCAATTCTTACCAGTTCAAGTTGTTCAAGATACTGTAAATCTTCCTCAATATTGATTGTAAAAGACTCAAATCTAAGCCAATCTTGAACACAAATAAGAGATTGCACAATTTGAGGAGTTAATGAACTCCTAAAGGGATCAAGAACACAACCTTCTGTGCTAAATGCACATTCTGATACGACACTTGAAATGGGAATGGCTAACACATCACGAACCATCTCCGCGAGAACAGAAAATCTCGGCTCATTAACTTTCCACCACATTAATATATCAAAGTCATCACTATCTGTCTCAATATCTTCCACAAATTGTTTTTCCAATTCTGATTTATTACCTGAATGTCACGACCCAAAACCGAGCCGCGAGTGGCACCCACACTTATCCTACTATGTGAGCGAACCAACCAATCTAAACCCCAACATTTCAAACATAATGAACAAAATACAATGCGGAAGACTTAAACTCATTAATGGAAATCAATTAAATAACTTCTAAAAACTCAACACTATTATTCCCCAAAATCTGGAAGTCCATCACAAGAACATCTATCCTCAAATTACTAAATCTAAGAGTGTCTAGAAAGCTAGAATAAATAAAAAGCTAGTCCATGCCGGAACTTCAAGGCATCAAGACATGAGGAAGAAGATCCAGTCCAAGCTAGAAGCATTAGCTCACCCTGAAATCCGGTGTAATGAAGACTGGCTAGAGTTGCGGTTGAGTTGAAGACGACGGTACGTTTGCTGCACTCCACAAGTAACAAAGAAAGAAACATACAAGTAGGGGTCAGTACAAAACACAAGTACTGAGTAGATATCATCGGCCAACTCAAAATAGAAAACAGTATATATCAGATAATATCATAAATCAACTACAATACTCAATCTGTAGCAACATCAAGTACTATAATCATTAATAAGTAACGCCAAGTACACCCATGAGGACTCAAGCCTCAATACCATACTCATTTGGGAATTAGGTTCATTAAATTGAGTATATTAACATATTTCAAGATTCATTATCTTTATTCCTCTCGTGTCGGTACGTGACACTCCGCTCCATGTACTATCCTGGTGTCAAAACGTGACACTCCGATCCTCATCATACTATCCTGGTGTCGGAATGTGACACTCCGATCCATATTCTATCCTGGTGCCGGAACGTGACACCCGATCCATATACTATCCTGGTGTCGGAACGTGACACTCCGATCCATATACTATCCTGGTACCGGAACGTGGCACCCGATCCATATACTATCCTGGTGTCGGAACGTGACACTCCGATCCTCATATACTATCCTGGTATCGAAACGTGGCACCCGATCCATATACTATCCTGGTGTCGGAACGTGACACTTCGATTCTCATATACTATCCTGGTATCGGAACGTGGCACCCAATCCATATACTATCCTGGTGTCGGAACGTGACACTCCGATCCTCATATACTATCCTGGTGCCGGAACGTGACACCCGATCCCCTAATCTCACTACTTTCGTTCATCAAGCCTTCTTTTATACCAAGGCATCATCATTAACAAAGTAGATTAGGGTTTTTCAAGATTTAGGATTCAATAGCTTCATCATGCTTATTTTATCACAATTATATAATCACATTCATGCAAGCATACAATTAAGCATATAAAAGGGTTTTACAATACTACCAATACATATCATTCGCTATTAAGAGTTTATACGAATAGCATAAACCATAACTACCTCCACCGAAGAATTGTGATCAAGTAATCTACTTCCCAAACCTTTGCTTCCTTCTTTGCGTTCTTCCCTTTCTCTCTCTCTCAATCCTCTCTCTCTTTTGTTCTTTCTCTTTTTCTTATTCAAACCTCTTTCTTTTACCCTAATTAGCATATAATTAAGTATAAAAGATGATGAATTAACCCATTAATTAATTCAAGGTTATCTCCTTTAATCCCCAAATAGTTAAATTATTAACATTAACCCACTAAATTTATAATTATAGCAGGAATAGTCCAAAACGCCCTTTTAAAAACTTTAACAGAATTCCGACCCAGTCTGGGTTACGCAACCTGTGACGGTCCGTCATGGCTGTGACGGTCCGTCCTGCAGGTCCGTCACAAAGTTCAGAGAGTTAATTCTGTGGAAAGACTTGTGACGGTCCATCGTGCCTGCGACGGTCCGTCCTGCCATTCCGTCACGAAGTTCAGAGACTTAATTTCTGTGGAAGATGTGTGACGGTCCGTCGTGCCCACGACGGTCCGTCCTGCCATTCCTTACGAAGTTCAGAGAGTCGATTTCAGTACCCAATTTCAGAATTCTAAGTGTTTTGGAACGAGACCCCCTCGACGGTCCGTCGTGCCCATGACGGTCCGTCGTGGGATCCGTCGACCAAGACAGTTTTTCCAGAATTAAAATCTGCTGCTCAAAACGACTAAACAGGTTGTTACACTGAACTTCCACTAACTTCTTTATGCTTCTCAAATTGTTGTTTCATTCTCATTCTTCCTCTATTTACAAAGTTGCCACAACCACTCACGCTAGATATACTTGATGAATTGTCTGATGAAGTGGGTGAAGATGGTGTACATGTAAAGAGCTTTTTGGGGATTTCTTGACATAATACTCAAACAGTTTGATCATGTATTTTTTCAATTCTGAACATAGCTTTTCCCCAACTTTTTTTCCAAACATATTCACAAGTGCAAATGAAACATAATCAATCTTGTTACGGGGATCCAACAAAGATGAAATAAAGATCATCTTGTTCATTTTTTGTGGTTCACCCCAATACTTTTTGAACTTCTCATTCATACTTTACGCCATTTCTTTCAAATTACGATCTTCATTAGTCATCATCTCTTTCAAAATAAGATTAAGTTCAACAATTTCAACAAAGTGTGTATTGCTAGTGACATAATTAGAACCATAGACCTTCAAAGTATGTACATAAAAAGTTTCAAGAAATTTCACCGTTGACCTCACATTTTTCGAGTCAACACTTGAAAGAATATTTGTTGTAGTTCCATCTTCAACACTAGTTCCATCTTTGTTTTCAGAAGAATCAGAACCAAAGGTACGAAGATGATTCAAGTATCCAATATCATAAAAACTATATCTTTCAAATGCAAGCTCAAAATGTTTTGCTATATCAAGCACCGAATATGTAGAGTTCCACATAGTAGGAATATCTAAACATAATGATTTCTTACAAGTTATCAATTCAGATTCACAACATTCTTTAAACTTTCTAAGTCTTGCGGGAGATTGTTTAATGTATTTCACGGCTTGTCTCACTAGCTTGATAGGATTACCAATTTCCTTCAACCCATCTTGCACAATAAGATTAAGGATATGTTCCATACACCTCACATGAAAATAGTCACCATCCATAATGTTAGTTCCCCAATTGCTCAATTATTTTGACATTTCTTTCACAGTAACATCATTAGAACTAGCATTATCAACTGTAATAATAAACACATTATCCAAACCCCATTCAAGCAAACAATTAGTAATGTAAGCCGCCATATCCACACCCTTATGACTAGAAATAAGACAAAAATTTATTATTCTTTTATGCAAAATCCAATTTCTATCTATAAAGTGGGCTGTTGAATACATGTAGATATTTTTTGTATAGAGGTCCAAGTATCTATTGTAAGACAAACTCTTGGACGTGCTTCTTTGAAACCTTCTTCAAAAGTTTTTTTCTTCAAGGTATAGTTCATAACAATCTCTCGTCACAGTTTTACGAGAAGGAATATGAAATTGCGGCATTGAAACTCTCATGATGTTTTTAAAACCCTCTTTCTCAACAAAACTAAATGGTAGCTCGTCAAAAATTATCATTTTGGCTAAAGCTTTCCTACTTTGTGCTTTGTCAAATTTCCAAGTGCTAATGACCCCTTCATTTGCTCCGTTGAAGATTGTAGAAAATTAATTAGATTTTGACCTTTATCTACGGTGTCATGAGGAAATTTAGGACATGTTCTTATATGAGTATTCATTGATGACGTACCATTAGATGATGTAGAAGCTGCATAAGCTTTTGCAGAATATTTGCATTTGGCTTTACTAGCTCCATTTTCATCGGTGAAATTTTCAAAATGCTTCCAATAATTAGCTCTAGGTTCCATAGTTTTTCTTTTCTTTGAAGTATCAACATCAACTTCAACCTCACTGGAGATGAGGTGTAACGTATGCTCTCATTTGAAGCTCCACTTTCACTTCCCTTACTTCCAGTTTGTGTCATCTATACAAAAGTGAAACAAACAACAAGAACAACATTCAACAAAGTTACAAGGATCAGCCCTCACAAAGTCGCAATAGCCCTCGCCCCTCAGCTTTGTTACAACTTACATGGAAACAAACAATAAAATCAAACGCAAGAGCACAAGGAAGTAGGAACAACTACAAAATCAGTACATGAGAGTTGAGAGATGACTGATGATGAGAGTTTAAGACGATTTGACTAACTTACAGTTACGAGTGACAACAATCGAGAGTTGAGAGTTGAGAGATGTGTGAGAGTGACGGAAGTGGTGACCGACGTGGCGGCGGCCGGCGTTAGCGTGTGCTGCTGCTGCTAGCTGCGGCCTACGTATCTGCGTGACAGCGTGGGTCGTGAGTCTCGTGACTGGCTAACTGCGTTGCATACTGACCGGCGTGGCGGCGTTATAGACGGCGTGACTGGTCAGCGTTACAGACGGCGTGGCTGGTCAGCGTTACGGACGGCGTGGCTGGTCGGCGTTACGAACGGCGTTACGGACAACGTCACTAGTCGATGTCAGTGTTTTTTTTTTGTAATTTTGTATGATGTATTGATGTTAATTTAGAGATTTATCAATTTAGGGATTTATCATTAATCAATTGATAGGAAATTGGCTTGGGTAATTGGGGTTTGGGTTAGGAATTTGGATAGTTGGGCTTGGGTTGACTGTTGAGTAAGAGTAATAGAAATTTATGTAGTTTGGCTTGGGCTGACTGATGAAATAATAGTATGGGCCGCATAGAAGGATTAGGAATGAGTTATGGACTTATGGGGTATATATATATATATATATATATATATATAATATATATATTTCTATGGTATCATTAAGGTTTCCTACATTCATTCAAGTACACCAACTGATTCTTCAATTATACCAGCACATTCTATATATAATAGCATGATATATCATTGATCAATGAGTAGTTCTTCAAGGAAGGAGCTCATAATTTTTCAATGATACCATCACGAAATATTATATACTACATGATATAATTAAGGACTATTTTATATAATTTGTAACACTCTTCAAATCATGTATGATACCATCACAATATATGAATATACTGTTGTGGTAGAGCTAAGGTTTCCTTCATTTATTTATTTGCAAAATTACTCATCCTTAATGATACCACAACAATATATTCATATACGACTAAGGTATCATTTAGGTTTCCTACTATCTTTCATGTGCAACAAACTACTCATTTCTCAATGATACCATCATAACATACAGTAAAACCTCTATAAATTAATATAGGCGGGACCATATAATTTTTTTTATTTTATAGAGATATTATTTAATCAATAAATTAATATTTATTAATTTACAGAATGGTTTGAGATTTAAGGAATTTTAATTTTGATTATATCAAAATTATTGTATCTTACTAATTTATGTATCATATTTATTAATTTCACATAAAAAATATTATACATAAAGTACAACGCATACATCAAAATCATTATATCTTACTAATTTATGTATATTCGTTGAATTATCACTATCGTGCAAACAAAAGAATATGGATGATAAGTGTGTTTTTTTATGAATATATTTGTTGGTTTGACCAAAATGCATGGTAGACGAGTATTGTTTATGGTAGATAATTGTCCAGCCCATAATAGAAATGTTGAAGGACTACAAAATGTTGAATTGTTTTTTTTGCCATCCTACATGACATTCAAAATTCAACCTTGTGATGTTGGGATAATAAGAGCTTTCAAATGGTATTATTATAACAGATTTTATTGTAGGATATTAGAAGGATTGAAGTGGGACAAATTGATCTAGCAAATATTAATGTTTTGGATGCTATCAATTTTGCAATCCTTGTTTGGACAACAAATGTTTAGCAAGAGACAATAGCAAATTGTTTTCGACTCTACAAAATTTGTTTGGGGATGCAATCTTAGATAATTTAATGAAGTCACTTGTGAAAACGTCATTCATGAATTTGAGGTCATGATTAATGATCTCAGTTACCAAAATAAAATGGATGTTGGTAACCTGTTGGATTAATCGTGTGAAAGTGATACAAGTTTAGAAGTACATAGCTTAGAAAAATTGTGGATACTATCAGAAAAAACAATGTTTATGATAAAGTTGAAGATGATAATATACCGTAGGAACCCATACGCATAAGAAAACACTTATAACATCTAGAACTCTTCACAATTTTATGGTGCAGTGCGAAAAGACAACACCGGAGCTCTTGAATGCAACAAGAACAGTTACAGATGAAATTCAACTAGATTTAAATTTTAAGAAAAATAAGAGCACAATAGAATCATATTTCACAAATTTGTCTTAGATATATTTGTACTTTTAAAGAATTATTAATTTATGATATCAATGGGACCATATATTTATAAAGGGTTCTGCTTGAAATATATTATCTTATTATCTTATCGAAATTGGTAATTTTTTCCATTGGCTCAAGTCGGGACTGGAGAAAAATATTATCTTAAAGAGATTATTAATTTATAGAGGTTTTGCTGTATAATAATTTTGATGTATTCATTGTACTTTATGTATAATATTTTTTGTGTGAAATTAATAAATATGATACATAAATTAGTAAGATACAATAATTTTGATATAATCAAAATTAACCTTCATTAAATCTCAAACCATTCTTTAAAAATAAATATTAATTTATCAATTAAATAATATCTCTATAAAATAATAAATTTCCATGGTCCCGCTTATTTTACTATATATATACTAACATGGTATTATTAAAAAATATATCATTTTGTATTTTGTAAATAAATTTGTAATTTTTTAAAATTAATCTAAAATTAGTTAGTTAATATTTTTATCTTTGTGTTCTATTTTTGTTTTTGTTAAATTGACAAAAAAGAGAGAAAATAAAAACAACATAAATTATTAAAAGGGAGAAGATAAAAATAAATTGTGATGGTATCATAGAGGTCTTGCTAAAGGATTGAAGCAGACATCGCATATAATAATATAGAGATATAGTGTGATGATACCATCAAAGGCGAACCCAGGATTTGAAGATAATTGGGGGGGGGGGGGGGGGGAGGGCACCACTAAGAGTGACTCAAGGGTAAGGCTAGGAGTGACTCAACAGTAAGGTTATAGCAGAAAGCAACTTGCTTAGGCCTTCGAAAAATTTTGAGGCTCTAATAAATTTTACTGGTGAATTTTATTATTTTATTTCACTTTAGGCAATATTGAACATTATAACTAAAAAAAAAAAAAACAATCAACTTTTTATCAAGAATCCTTTCCTAGGATTCGGTTCAAGTGATTACAAATCAAATTCATCTATAAAACGCGAAGAATTGTCACTAAAACTAGAACTCAGTTGAGAAGAATTATGTTTCGTCAAAAATCTATCCATTTCAAATCACAAGAATCAGCAACAAATCTCACAAAAAATACGCTTATAAAGAAGAACTTATCAATTTATGCAAGATAACGGGAGTAAGACTTTAATTATACGGTAACGAATACTTGTAAGCGTAGATTTTCTAGAAGTCTTATATTTTGTTTAGAATTGTGTTAGAAAAAGTTTTTGTCTATATTTTGTTTAGAATTGTTTTGGGACTTTTATTTGTTTTTAAATTCAATTTAGAAAGGAACGGGACAAAAGTTATTTTTAAAAGAGAAAAAGTTGAATTTAAAAGTTATTTGTAAGCGAGATTTGATCTCACGTGCTAGCGCTTCAAAGATGCGATTTTGACCAGTGCACCCACAATAACTTTTGGTTGTTAGGGTGCACAATTATGTATGTTATCGTTTTAACAACTGTCTGTACATATATTCTATTTTTAAGAAGTTATCGGATGCATATGCTCCCTCATAGGTGCATATGAGTTCCCCCCTAGATATCATGAATGTGTCGTTGAAAGATCGAAAGATATCGTAAAAGTATATAAATATACTCTGTTTTTTAATAAAAAACAAACTATTTTAGTAAGACAAGATATGTAATTTAATTAATAGCTCACATAGTGTGAAAGGCTATTTACTAGTGCTGACAGTAGCTCGGGCGCTGATGATGTAATGATACATATATATTTTTAAATATTAATATAAAATATCGTATTATTTACCCAAAAAAAGGTAAGAAAAATGGTCGGATTCTCCCTTTATTTTATGTCTACTATTTCTTTTAATGTCTTATTTTATTAAAATTTGTTTTGTAAGGTGTATAAAAATAATATTGAATATAATATATTAATAATACTAATGTATGTAACTGCATAATGTACGGACAATTAATAAATGTAATAATGCACACCTATTTCTTAAACAATTTTGAAATTCAAACTATTGTAAAACTTACATGAGAAAATATTGGCTATTGTTCTAATACTTATGAAATACAAATCAATATATAAGCTTAGTGCATCATGTAAATTTGTTAATAACTTATTGTTAGGTTATTACCATTTTAATATTAATACTTAACATATTAAATTGCTTTATTTTGGAGTTATAAGAATGACCATTGGTAGACATTTGTGTTTTAAACTATCAATTTAATCATGCTATTCATCTTTGACTTGATAGCCATGTAATGCCATTACTTTTTGCTTTATTGGTTGAATTCATTGTAGAGATAAAAACATTCCAATAAACATTAGAATGAATAACTTCTGCATCATCCATTAGTATTGGTTGTCCATTACTTTATTTCATTCTTAATTTCTCCATTACTCTTTGTAACCTATGTAACCTATGTAATCCTTATTGTAACCTATGAAACTCCTAAGACCATTATCTTCACTATTTACTACCTCCATTATCTTCCTATTCATTGCTAGGAATACTTCTTGTAGTATAAATAGTGGTGGTCTTCATTTGGTTTTATACACACACAAAACATAAGAAAAAAAAAAGAGTGAAAAGTTAGTCTAAAAGAGAGCGAGATATCCGCGCCTCAGCCTGAAGAGATTAATTTCTTCATTTTATTTTTAAGGGAAAATGCACATGTATCCCCTCAACCTATGCCCGAAATCCCAGAGACACACTTATACTATACTAAGGTCCTATTACCCCCCTGAACTTATTTTATAAGTAATTTTCTACCCCTTTTAGGCCTACGTGGCACTAGTTTGAAAGAAAAAGTCAACCAGTGTTGTGCCCACAAGATAGTGCCACGTAAGTCGTAAAGGGGTAAAAAATTATTAATAAAATAAGTTCAGGGGGAGTAATAGAATCTTAGTATAGTATAAGTGTTTCTCTGAGATTTTGGACATAGATTGAGGGCGTACTTGTGCATTATCCCTATTTTCAATTGTAATCTTGCAATTTTATTATCTTGTAAGTTTTTTCACTAACACTTATATCATTATTGTAAGGGAAAATGCACAAGTACGTCTTTAACCTATGCTTGAAATTTCAGAGACACACTTATACTATATTAAGGTCGTATTACCCTTGAACTTACTTTATAAGTAATTTTCTATCCCTTTTCGGCCTCCTGACACTAGTTTGAAAGAAAAAGTCAACCAGCATTGGACCCACAACATAGTGTCACTTAAGCCGAAAAGGAGTAGAAAATTAAAAATAAAATAAGTTCAGGGGTAATAGGACCTTAGTATAGTATAAGTGTGTCTCTGAGATTTTGGACATAGATTGAGGGCGTACTTGTGCATTATCTCTATTTTCAATTGTAATCTTGCAATTTTATTATCTTGTATGTTTTTTCACTAACACTTATATCATTATTGTAAGGGAAAATGCACAAGTACCTCTTTAACCCATGCTTGAAATTTCAGAGACACACTTATACTATATTAAGGTCGTATTACCCCTGAACTTACTTTATAAGTAATTTTCTATCCCTCTTCGGCCTCCCTGACACTAGTTTGAAAGAAAAAGTCAACCAGCATTGGACCCACAAGATAGTGCCACTTAAGCCGAAAAGGAGTAGAAAATTATTAATAAAATAAGTTCAGGGGTAATAGGACCTTAGTATAGTATAAATGTGTATCTGAGATTTTAGGCATAGGTTGAGGGGTACTTGTGCATTATCCCTTATTTTAAATGTTTACTTCAATTTTTTATAAGGTAATAATCATAAATATCCTCCTTCAATCCTTATTATCTTGTATGCATTTATTTACAATAATATTTTAAATTATTTTTTGTTCCGTACTTCCCCTATAATGTAAATAACGATGTGAAGTACTAATATTTTGTTTGCAATATGATATATCAAATTTTTGTGTTAACTATCGATATTAGTGAAGTCATATTACCAACATGTGAAATTAAGTAATATTTTGTTTATTCACTATCTATTAAGATTTTAATTAGATGATTTTATTATGATTATTTTATTTTTAAAGACTTTATCATCTCAAATAATGTTTATACCTAATGGTTAAGAACAATAATGTAAAATATCTTATGAAAAAAATGAAAAATTATCAAATTGAATTATGATTACATATTTTGAAAATCAATGAATGATTATCAAGAGAAAACATAATACCTTCACATTATAGTGCAATAATAAAATGACAAAATTTAATTTTCCTCTAAGAAGATGAAAAGGAATTCATATTGTCACGATCCGGGATTATCCCTAGTTGCGACATAGTACTTAGAGTCACAAGTGATCCCAAACTAACTGTAACACCCTGCTATTCGAAAGAAACTAGAAATAGAAAAAAGCCTTATTTCTGAAAGTAATTAAATTTGGAAAGTTTGACCAAGTTAAGTTAAGTTTGAGTTTTGTGTCAACTTCAAACGACCATAGATCCTAGCTCAGGATAAGTTAGGTCTTCTACTAGACAATTTTTTTTGGATTATCTTTCCAACGCCGCCAAGTTTGCTCAATTTCGAGTTCGTTTGGGGAAAATATGCCCATTTAAAGTTTGTTTCTCTAGATAATGAAAGTCAAAATCGGAGTTTGAAAAGTTACTTTGGTCTTTTTCATACCCAAATGGTTTAATTCATTTTTAGTGAATAAATTAGAGTTTAAACTGATTTGGTTCGGTTTACGCTTTGTCAAAAAGAGTTGGGATTTTGAGAGAAGAGAAAAGAATTACGAATTTAGTCAAGGGGTGATCCCTACGAGGTATGTGAGATCACATAGTGTTGGGTTCGTTCACCCACGCACCAGTCATGATTTATTTCAGCGAATTCACGTGCTTGAAAGTATAGAAATTGAGTTCTTGATGGATTTCTTTGAAGTTTCTATTGGGTTCTTGATTGTTGAAGTTGTTGATAAGTTCTTGATCTATATTCATGAAATTAGATGTCGTTTTGAGTAGATTCTTGCATATATTATGCATTTGAATCTTTGTGTTTGAGGAAATAACTCATTGATTCTAGAGGGCTTAGAGTTGGAAAACGACCAAAAGAATTCGTCAAAAAAATCGAGTAATAGGTCTGGGGCGTCGCACCACTTAGAGGGCCCCAAGACAGAGTCTGAAGTTAGGGCTTTGGGGCGGCACGCGAGTGCGCCCCAATCCAGACTCTTAAGTTGGGCCTCTGGTGCCCAACAACACTTAGAGCGCCAGGGTACCCTTTCCCACTTCTTTCAGTATGAGTTTCCTAGCAACATACCTAAGTTTTCTAGTTGATTTATACACTCACATGAGATCATGAACTTTAAATTCATAATTCAATTCAGAGAAAGTTAAGAGTCAAGTCAAGAGAAGTTCGTAGAGTCTTCCAAACGTCTTTCACAAACGTTTTAACTTTGTTTTAAGACTTAAATTTTGAGTTGAGTAAATAGTAAAACTTGAAGTTCATTTATTTAAAAGGGTATATTGGAACTATGTGTTTCTAAAGAGTAAAATATTTTTACATTTAAACAAGAAAGAAAATGGAGATGTCCAACAGAGCCTGTGATCTAGTTTTTAAGTAAAGAAGAAAAGCTTTCACAATTAAGTAAGAGAGGAAACTTTGATTTCCAAGAGAGACGTTGAACTAATAATTTTCTCAAACCACAGAAATAAGTTATGTTTTTAAACATAAGGAGCTAGTATATTTGGAAGTAGTATTGAGAACCGTTATGGGGAGAGTTCAGACAACTCCCAGCCCCCACAAACCATGTAGCCATCATGGGTAGAAAAGAGTCATACATTTTAGTTGATTCTTTGAGTGTATTTTTGCATAACTTAGTGGATCCACTTAGTCATTTAGATTATATACTGTTGTCAAGGTATATGACGATCCTAGTAGCGTGACTCAGAAAGTTGTATCATCACATAGCTTAAGTGATGATTGTCTGTTAGAGAAACTCCCACAACAATATTTTATATTCTTATATATATATATATATATATATATATATATATTGAGTTAATTGTATTTTTATATACATCCAGAGTTCATTTGCACACATTTATTATTGTATTTCTAGATACATAGACTTGTTATCCATGTTTTAAAAAGCTTTTCTTTTTACCGCAATCCTATTGTTAATTTATATAGAAATGAGTTAGTTGAGTTGAGCCCAAGTATGTTATTTCAGTTCCTTTAAAGCTTATGTCTTGTTTTAGAATTGTCCTCACATGTTTGTACATTCAATATACTGATGTCAGTTGGCCTGCATCTTATTATGATGTAGATATAGGTAACTAGGATCAACATCCAACAATTCGTTGATCCAGTTGAGAATTCAGAGTCTTGTGGTGAGCCTCCTTGCTTCTGGAGGATCCCTTTTAATGCTTTATTAGTTAGTTCATAATGATATTGTGGGTCTTTTATCAACATCCATCTTAGTTGTTAGAGGCTTCATAGACAGTAGTTCTTTTGTCTTTACATTGTTATTGCTTACGTTAAGACTTGAGTTGCCATTTTGGCTAAGTTGAATATTTTATCTTTAAAATTTCTAATATATCTTTTATACAATTGAGTAATGATGCATTGAATCCTTGTATTAATGTTTAAGTCTTCCGCTGAGTAGTAAGTCGGGCCAAGGTTTGGTTGGGGCCAACCATGATTTTCGAGTGTCAACCACGTCCGGAGTGTAGGCTTGGGGTATGACTCTAACTTCATGATTTGACATGACACTAAGAATCGGTATGAAATAACAATAGAAGATAACTGAATGCGGAATGGAACTGAAATAGTTAAAATATCAATAGACGAATATTTGCACATAGCTAAATCTAAATTGACTATTTTTTTCACTTTTAAAAAAACATAGATGAAAGCATATTATTTTTTTCATTTACAAATTGAATTAATTAATTTCTTATAGTAGTATTTCTAAACATCACAACAAAAATAGTAAGTAATAGTTTGAATGGAAATATTTGATATACACTAAAGCAAAGAAATTAGAATAAGATAATGACAATGACGTACATGTCACAATATTTCATAGTGACGCACCACTCTCATGCATATTGCAACCACATGAAAAATAGATAAGCAAATTAACAATTATAATATGTTTCTTGTAATTTGAAAAAGATTTTGGTGATTAAATGGTATATTGGTCGATCGATGATACAATTTGTCTCCGTTTTTTGTTAGTACCATTATATGATTGATCTCTCTTATTTTGTATGAGAGAGAGTGAGATTTTTCTCGATCATCAATAATGTTTTTAGAAAAAAATAGTCATGAGAAAGTGTTGAATAAGCTACTAATATGCACTTCCGACGAGACTCCATTACGTTTTTATTAGTACTTGTTGATTTGAAATACAATTAGTGATGTTAGGTTGGGCACAATAAAAAAAAGTGTTGCATTGTTGGAGGAAACTCAACGTCTACTATATATTAAAAAAAAATATTAAGATCTACAAATTTTATTGGCAAAAATAGACAATTTTTATACATTTTTTGTTAGTCGACAACTCGATATTACTGGATGTTAGGATATTGACATATTCCGATATGTAATTGCGTGACAATTCTAGCACTAGCATATTTGAATTAGGAATATTAATGTAAATAAAACTCTCAAGCATTCTTCGTAAGCTATAAATACATTAATTGTGAAATTAAAATCCTTCATGGTAAACCTGTAATGATGGGGTTCCATCGTTATAAAAAAGTCAATGGAGAAAATTTTTGGGTCGAATTTTTTTTTCCGTAGTAAGTTGAAATTTTCCAACCTAGTCCAGATTTGGACGAAATCGGAGTCATTAAGGCATAGGAAAATCTGGTAGTAATCGGGTGACTTATTTATGATTTTGATTACATGAGTAGTTAGATAAGTCATTAATGAATCTGTACGACTTCACATAATTTAATTCAGGTGAGTAGAATTCCCGAAATGGATGCTAGCTTAAACGGTATTTTTTTAGCGTCGTTTATTAAGGTGTGTTGTGAATTGAGGATCTTGAAACTATTAAAATAGCTCACTATTTCGTGCAAGCCGCTTTGGCGGTGGTTTTGGTCGCTCTAGCGGTGCCGCTGTAGCGAGGTGAGGGTCGCTGTGACAAGCCAAACACGACTTAAAGTCGTAAATAAACCCTTAAATATTCTTTTTCTTCAGTTTTTGGTTTTTAGAGATAAGGAGAGAGCCCCAGACGATTCTTGACAGTTTTCCACCATTCTTGAGGCTAAAGGTAAGATTTTAACTCTCCGAATCCGTTTTTCAATTCATAGAACGTAATCTAATGGGTAATTATCGAGGGGAGAGAGTTTTGATCTAGAAACTATGGTGAAAAAAGCCCAAGTTTAGATACTTGGGACCATGGGTTATCTAGGGTTCATAGGATTGTTAGTTATTCCGATAATTAATTATGTTTTTTGATTTCCATGTCATTATGATTGTTTGTAGACCAAAAACAAGTGGAACGAATCTGGAAAGGGAAGGATCAAGATTCTTAAGGTTTCAAGCTTGTTTTGAGGTAGGTGATTGTTGTGATTCCATGATTGTGTGAGATATGTTGTTTATTGCTTCATGTTGATGCATGTATGTATTGAATGTTGCATTGTTCATCACACTAAATGTAAATGAATAAGAACGAATAACTATATACCATGAATCACTTCTTGATTGTATGATATTGAGAATATATGCGTGAGTGCGATTGTGATGTGTTGAAAGGATCAGTTGTCCCGTTTGTTGACACCCAATTTTGGTCCCTTAATATAATAATTAATCATCAAACAGTACCATCCCATCACCATTCCATTTCCTTTTCCCCTTTCTCAGAATTTTCCATCTCTTTTACTGTTGATCTCGAAAAGGAGCAAACGAAAATTCAAACTCTTTCTTTCAAAAATCCAATGGATTTCCCCGTATATCGCTCTTTTCTTCCATATAAATAATACTCCACTCTCTGTGATTGGGTCAAGTTTTGAAATTGGATTTGGACGGTTTTTGAGTTTGGTTCTGAGGCAATAGTCACTTTTACACTTAAAATTTTTATATCTAGTTTTCTAATTCTAAGTTCAGAGAAAATTATTGCTCAGATTTTCTTAGCTTGTTGTTCATATTCAAATCAGTGGTGAAATTTCTTGGTAGTTAAGCTTGTTGTCCTCAGATCGCTGCACCTCAAAAGAAAATATTCATCTCAGTTCAATTATATTTAGTGGGTCAATTATTCGATTTGACTGTTTGAGGTGTCCGAATGTTAAGATGTTTAGAGTGTGTCAACTTACTGTCGACTGCAAATCTGTAGTAAGACATGCTTGTTACTCATGTTTTCGTTGGTGAAGATTTATGAACAGTAAAAAAGAAGAAGAAAAAGAAGAAGAAGCATAAGAGGAAATGAGGAGAAGATTATTTTGTTATTCAGAACTTAGTCTAGTTACATTCTAGAGATCCTCTTTATAGTAGTTGTGATATCTTGATCAGACTTAGTTATTCTAACATCTTACAACTAATTGTAACTAACTAAATGATTAATGGAAAATCAATTAGTTACACTATAACAATGATTTAGGGAACACCTATAAGGACCATGTTCACACATTTGACTCTGGTTCATTCTTCTCATTCTCAATACTCCCCCTCAAGCTAGGAAGTGAGATGATGTTCGAAACTCCTAGCTTGGAGCTGAGATGTTGCAGTTGTACTTTTGTAACTCCTTTAGTGAGCAGGTTAGATGGTTAATCTTGAGTAGGAATGTACTTGGTAGACATTAACCCTTGTATGATTTTTTCTTTTATAAAATGACAATGTGCTTGGTTCTCTCATGATAGAGTTGATTGGCTGCAAGTTGCATAGCAGCTTTGTTATCAGTGTGTATGTTGATTGGTAGTGACATTTCAATGCTGAGTTCCTCTATTAAGCCTTTGAGACATATAATCTTTGTCACAATAGTTGCAATACTTCTATATTCAGCTTCAGGTGAACTCCTATAAATAGTTTTTGCTTATTTGACTTCCATGAAACTAGAGACCCTCCATACTACACAAACTAACCAGTATTGATCTTTTTGTTAGAGGACAGGATGCCCAATCTGCATCACAATAAATAGTGATAGTATTCTTTGAGACACTGGAGAGTAGTAGGCCTTGTACTGGTTGGTTTTTCACATATCTCACAATCCTTAATGCTGCAGTCATATGTGACTTCTTAGGTTGTTATGAAATTAACTTAATGTTTGAACTCTATAGGACATGTCAGGCCTTGCCATAGTTAAATATAGTAATTGCCAACTATCCTTTGATAAGCTCCTTGATAAGTTAGTGGATCAGGTTCTGTCATCTGTGTCTCTTTATCATACTTTTTGGTAGTAAATTTTGGGTCGGTGTCAATTGGAGTTCTAGTTGGTTTAGATGCACTTAGACCAATTTCAAAAATTAACTCTAGTGCATACTTTGTTTTTTGCATTAGAATGCCTTGCTTTGATCTAGCAAATTCAATTCTCTAAATGTACCTTAACTCTCCTAAGTCTTTCATATTGAAAGCTTACTTCAAATGATCCTTTGTTTCTACAATTAGGAGCAAATTACTTGTCACGACCCGCAAGTACCCCCTAGAAGTTAGGGAGAACCCTTAAATCGTCACAAGGCGTACTTGACCCTTTGGGGTCTTGTACAAGCCCTTTAACTATCATTCATTGCATAAGACATGAAATGTAGTGCAGAATTAAAACTTTTCACGACATTTAATATAAAAAGGAAATCTTTAATAAATACTAACATAATCTCGTCGTCACAAGCCAAAGTTAAAGATATGACATAATATCTTTGGGACACGGCCCTTTACATTTGAAAGAAATACATAATAAGTCTTAATAACCCAACTAAGAAACATATACATTGTCCTCGAATATATGATGACATACCAAATCTTGAGGGAGTAGATTTCGCAAGCTTCACCTTCTAGACTCCTCCTTGCTTCCAAACCTTTGCTTATAGAGTATAGAAAAATATGGGGTTAGCACAAATAATGTACTAAGTATAACATATGTAAAAATATGCAAAAAGGGACATTTTAGTATAAATAACTTTTCATGCCAAGTAAAAAATTCATGAATATAGAAGTAAAACAACATAAGAATCATCATTTAACACTTAGAGAAGGATTTTCATAATTTTACACAAGAGGACCATTTTACAGTAAGCTACAAAATTGATATAGTGAACCCTTTTGACTTACAATGAATTCATTTTATCCCAAAACAGTGAACTCCCAAAGTCAAGCCAAGAAGAAGTGAAATCATTTCCGTAGGAGTTTCCCTAGTTAAGGTTATCGTAAGACTCACCAAGTTAAGACATGAAGGAAATGCCCATACATCTCCTTCAATACACACCTAGATGATCCCCAAGACTACCCCGTCTAGGTTTACTCACCTCGGGAGAACAAGTCCTCGCTCAATGACTAAACATTAGAAGAACGATCAAACAACATACCAAAACTTCCCTTTCGGAATGTCTACTTAGTGCAATGAGTAGATGGTGTCCCATTCCACCACCTACCCTAAGTAGTACACTCTTTTAGAAGACTTAGCTCATTCTGTTCATATAAGACACACCAAGACTCCCCTTTTGAAATACCTACTTTGTGCAATGAATAGATGACGTCACATTCCACCACCTATCCTAAGTAGTGCACTTTTTTATTAGACTTAGTACTTTCAATTCATATAAGACTCACCAAGACTTCCCTTTCGGAATGCAGATAACGTGACATTCCACTACCTCCCCTAAGTAGTACATTTTTTGAAGACTTAATACTTTCATTACTTTTGTGGGGGTTAGATTAACCGACATAGACTATGAGAGATAGACATGGGATCTCGATATCAACCCCTATCGTATGAGGGATCCTCACTTGCCTAGAGTAAGGTCATTTTCTTAGCTTTTACATGGATTTCTCAATAGCTATACCTATGCAGGCGCATAGTTAAGGGATAAGGAGATTGCTACTAAGTAACTCATTATCTACTAAGGAGGAGTACTCATATCAAGAGGCAATCTTATATATAAGAAGAACAAAAGATCTTTCTTGATCAATCCCTTTGCCCCTAATTCTTCAAGAATAAGGAAGATCCTTTTCAAGTTTGAATTTGTTCATTTGGAATCTGGGTTCTTCTACTTCATATTTATTTAATATGAATATTTTCCCTCTTTTTTTATATCATTCCTTAAGTCCCATAGGTTTGATCCTGTAGAATTTGACTTATTTTCTCATTGAACGAAAGGTACGAAATAAATAAGATTGATAAAAGTACCATGTGAAATCTTCGGTTTTTCCCCTTACTCAATCCCTATCCATAGATACAGTGTTTCAATCAATAGAGAACATTTTCTTCTGTATGAATCGATATTATTCCATTCCAAATCCTTCCCGATGCCTCCCAAGGAAAATCTCTAATTTGGATCCCAAATTGACGGGTTGGTGTGAGCTTATCCATGCTGTTATGCACTCTTTGAATAGGAATCCGTTTTCTGAAAGATCATGGCTTTCGTACTTTGGTGGGTCTCTGATATACTTTTGATGACCTATGTTGAAGGGATATTTATCTAATCTGATCGATTGCGTAAAGCCCGCGGTAGCAACGGAATTGGGGAAAGTATACAGAAAAAATAGTTCTTTTCTATTGGTTCACCCCAAAACTCCCCTTTTCATTCGCTTCAATTTCATTCGTTCATTCATTCATTCATTCAAAGTGTGAGTTTCTGTGTACATGTGATAACACCTAGCACAATACCATCATTTCATTTACATTCAATTCTATACATGCTTAGACATTCATTCATTACATTACACTTTAACATGCTCAACATATACACTTACTTTATTTAGGCATAATCTAATCAAAACATACAATTCAAGCTTCATAATACACATTACAAGAACCATCTTCATTATCACTTCATTTCACACATTAGGCCTTCAAATCCATACTCACAATACATACCAAATATATCCAAATACATCAAGTAAACACCGCCACCAAGAAGGTGGATCATACCACTCAAGAGCATTTCATAATAAGAGTTATACACTAAAACCAACTCACCATTTAGCCAAGCTTTAACCACGTATAATCAATTCTTCAATATTTCATCATAATATGTCCTTTAGGGCAGTAGCCAAACCGTAATAACAACACAAGAAAACGAAAACTCAAAACTACACAATCATGTTCATTTAACCCATTTCTTAAGCTAAAAGTTGGAAATATACATAAACATGAATTCATTAGAGTTTTGACATTAAAAATAATCAATTAATACTAGAATAAACATATTTGAATCATTAAAACACTTTTACATAAAGACCCATGCTTAGAATCAAAACTAGAAGAAAATAGAGTTTGAAAACCCTTTTTGAAATCTTTTAGAAATGACTCCTTTAGTGTCATAGGGTTCAAGGATGACTACCATACCTCAAAACCCACTAATTTTGATGAAGAACTCGACCACCAACAACCCTCCTAGATTTTTCTTGACTTCTAGCTTCTATGGAGTTTAATAGAGTCTTTTAAGAGAGAGGGGTCTTGGGTTTTAGAAAATGAAGTATAAAATTAGGTCTTAGGGTTTGAAACACCTTAATATACCTAAAAAACCCTAAAAATACCACTCAAGGTTCCTAAAATACTTGTGGTGAATTTTCCAAACACCCTAAGCCAAGACAGTCTTTTAGCAACTTTTTGGGAGGCCACTTACGCCGTTCTCAGACGGCTCGTCTCCCAATCGACAACCTTTTGATGGGGTCCTTCGATTGGGACCGCAACTCCACCATGTGCAAGCTCAGATATACTTGCTAGGACAATCGACGCCCAAGGTCAACGGGCCGTTGGTTGACCAACGGTCCGTCCCTTGTGGCCGCCGTTGGTCATTGTTTGGCAGTCTCTTGCCAATTAAATGGGGTCCTTTTCTAGGGCTCCTCGTGTGTCCTAGTTGGGGTTGTACCCGGACGTTAAACCCCTAAACATAGTTGTCTAGGTCTTAGGAACATCCTACACTAATTTCAAACAAAACGAACACGTAAAACTCACCAAATCACATCAAGACACATGAACACTTTCTAAGACACACCTTCTGAACGTCATGGACGTTCTTGGAAGTTTGATCTCCAAATGTCACCAAACTTCACACACTGCCTAAGAATATCAATGTAACTCATTTTAACACAAAACTAACTCACGAAACTCTAGTTCACCTTAGTTCATTTTAGGGTGTTACATTACTCCCAGTGATTAGTATGTCATCCACATAAATAAGAAACAGAACCATGCAAGTCGTTGTCCTCTTTAAAAACAAAGAGTGATCATGTTCACTTTATTTGAACTCAAATTTGAGTAATGCCTAAGATAGTTTAGTGTTCCACTGTCTTGGGGCTGCTTTAGTCCATAGAGGGATTTAGTGAGTCTACACACTTTATTCTCTCCCTAACTCTTAAATCCACGAGGAAGATCTATGTAAATCTCATCAGGTTGGTCCCCTGTTAGGAAATGATTGAATACATCCATTGGATGAATATGCCATTGCCTTTGAGCTGCAATAATTAGTACTGTTCTCACAGTCTTCATCATCACCACTGGACTGAATGTCTCCTTATAATTAATTCATTCGTTTTGGCTGTAAATTTTGCTACTAGTCTTGCCTTATGCCTTTCTAATTCACTTGTGCTCTTATATTTGATCTTATAGATCCATTTGCAACATGTAGACACATTTTATTTTGGAAGAGTAACTACTTCCCATGTATGATTATTTTGAAGTACATCAATCTCAGAATCATTACCTTAACCCACTTAGGATCAGAAACAACTTTTTTTAGCTAGTAGGTTCTGTACTTGCAAGAATCTTAGACAGATGTGATTGATAAGAATGGTTTACCTGATCATATGATAGGTAGTTGTCCAAAGAGTATAGAGTATGTTCAGAATAGAAAGATACAAAATCTTTCATCCAAAGTGGTGGTTTCTTTTCCCTTGCAGATCTTCTATTTTCTTGTTATACCACCAGTGGACCTGGCTACTTTATATTAGGTGCTGGATTATTGGTTTCTGCAGGGACCTCCTTTGCTTAACATGTTCCTTGATCCTGGTCAGTAATGATCAATTGATGTGATGATTGACCATCATTTAAACAGTGAATTTGAACAAAGGTGTATGTTTTTGATCATTTGATTGGAAGGAAATATATCTTCCTTGATATTACATATCTGTGTACAAAGGGAATATGAGAAGTTAGATCTTATAACAAGCAACCTTTTTGAGTAATTGCATAGCCTAAATGAACAACAATTTTGGACCTACTCTTTAGTTTATCAGGTTCTTGTATATTTTTAGCAACACATACGACCTAACACTCTAACATGTGACAATGTAGGTTGCTTTCTAAATAACTGTGTAAAAGGAGTCTTGTTATTAATAACATGACTAAGAATTCTATTTATAATATATACTGCAACTTGAACACATAGACCCCAAAACTTAATATGAATGTTTCCTTGAAATCTAATAGCTCTTGTAAGCTCGAGAATACGCCTATGTTTTCTTTTAGCCACACCATTTTGCTAAGGAGTATAAGCACAAGAAGTTTGATGTATAATGCCTACAAAAGTAAACATGGTTGAAACACACATTATTCAAGAAATTTGTACCATTATCAGTTCTTATGCACTTAATAGTTTTATCAAATTGTGTTTTAACACGAACCAGAAATTGTTTAATAGTAGAGTACACATCATATTTCAGTTTTAACAAGATTATCCATGTATACCTAGACATGTCATCTACCATAGTAAGAAAGTATTTGTTTCCATCATGTGTGGGGTTTTTGTAAGGACCCCATAGATCTATGTGAAATAAATCAAATCATGCAGAACTTTTTGAGATGCTAACTGTGAAAGGTATCCTTGTTTGCTTAGCACAAGGACAAATAGTGCATTTGTTAAGTGTCTCAGTTATACTACTTATATCTGATGACAACATTTTGTTCAAAATTGAACTAGATACATGCCCACATCATTAATGCCATAAATCTATATCTAGTTTAGAATCTACTCTTAGTAATGGAATAGAACAACTAGCTGCAATATTGACATCTCTTGAACTTGTATTGTTTGATACTATGTAAAGTCCATCATCTTCTTTACCAATCATCTCCACCCTTCCATGTGGGAGATCCTGAAATATACAAAAGTTAGAAAAAAAGTAGTAGAACAAAGCAGTTCCTTAGTGAGTTTAGATACTGATAAAAGATTAAATTGGAATTGTGGTACTTGAAAAACTCCAGTGACAACATCTTTATTAGGTAGAACACTTGAGTCAATAAATTCAACTAAGGAAACATCTCTATTAGGAAAATGTATTGTCTTTGGTTTATCAATCTTGCAAACAGTGGACTTGTCTAAAGAGCTCAGATTAGCCACCATGTGGTTAGTGGCACCTGTATCAATAATCCAACAAGGAGTAGAACCAATATTGAAAGTAGAATTGAAACAAGTGCTTGTACCTGCTTCATTACCTACTACATTAGTTGAATGAACTCTAGTGTGATTCTTAAGCTTGCAATAATCACAATATAGATTCCCATTCTTCTTGAATCTTTTAGTACCACCATTTCTCGAGTACATAGCTAACACATACGCTTGTTGGACAGAATTGGGATTACACCCTAATATGCCTGTTGTAGCTACGACTGATTTTTACTCTCATCAGACATGACCATTGAATATGCTTGATTTACTAATGGAAGTGGGCTCATTAACAAGATATTAGACCTTGCTTGTAGGTAAGATTCATTTAAACCCATAAGGAACTAAAAAAGTTTGAGTTTCTACAGGTGTACTACATACTCTTTTGATCTCTCGCATTCACATGAGGGAGTACGCAACATAGCCTCAAATTTTTCCCACAGCAATTTCGAAAAATACACAAACATAGAACTTGTTCCTTGAGTTACATTGGCAATCTCTTGATGGAGATTGAATGTTCATGACCTATCTATTTTGTTAAATCGTTCATACAGATCCTTCCAAACATCTTAAGCACACGTTGCATACATGATACTTCCAAGAAGACCTTTCTCTACAGAATTCATAAGTCAGGACAATACCACAACATTCACCCTTTCCCAGATACATTCTAATCCTAAAAAATTTATCTTTTGGACATGATCCATGTACTAACCCCATTTTGTTTCTTCCTAACATGGCTACTTTCATCGATCTATACCACATAGAATAAAGAACCAGTTAATTGAAACGAAATAATCTGATTTTCACTTACATCAGATGAATAGAGAAACAGGGGATGATTGTAATCAATGACTGAAGTTAAATTTCTATTTCCGGTTCCTAAACTTGATTCTACATTAGGGCCAAAAATTGTTGTAGTATTTGTGTCGTTCGTCATTGCATTTGTTTGCAACTTGTGATCGATTAATCTTAGAGGAATTGTTGATTGATTTATTCAACTAGGAATACCAGTTGATTGAGATCTGATACCATGGATTTATGAACATTGAAGAAGAAGAAGATGTAAAAGAAGAAACAACATAGAGAGAGGAAATGAGGAGAAGAATGTTTTGTTATTCAAAACTTAGCCTAGAGCTCATCTTAAAAGTAGTTGTGATATCTTGATCACAATTAGTAATTCTAAAGACTTGCAACTTATTGTAACTAACTAACTAATTAATGAAAAGTAAGTTAGTTAAACTATAACAGTGATTTAGGGAACACGTATAAGGACCAGGTTCACACATTTGACTCTGGTTCATTCTTCTCATTCTCAACAATTAAGTTTTGTTTACTTGAAGTCTTGATGATTTTGTTTGGGTCTCGAGTTGGTTTCTTCATGTTGATGTTTCCTTATTTTACGGATAGTTTTTAGTTTTGAAGTTCTGAATATAGTTTGCTTGTTTTCCAATC
Source organism: Solanum peruvianum (assembly GCA_027705065.1). Taxonomy (NCBI): domain Eukaryota; kingdom Viridiplantae; phylum Streptophyta; class Magnoliopsida; order Solanales; family Solanaceae; genus Solanum; species Solanum peruvianum. Next base: position 55,125,566 of record JAKWJD010001763.1, read on the forward strand.
TGACATGTGAGGGTCTATTTTAGTTAGCACAAATTGTGTGAGTAGATTAGTGTACCGCCTTATTCCCTTCTTATAGTGTCTGCGCATTCCACACTTAAAACTGAATATCTCAGTCTATCTGTTAGTTATTTACGTGTCTAAAATCTTGCTTATGATAATGTCAGTTTTTATATTCTTCGTTTTCCGTCATGCCCAGTTAGCTTGTGATGTTTGTCTAGTTAAATTGAGTGAAAAATGATATCGATTAGCTGTTTAGTTCAAGCTACTGGAGTTTGATTTCATTTGTGTCGTTTGTTTCGTATTAAAGTTCCTTTTGTTCCGATAAAGTTCTGTTTGTATATATTAGGATCTTCACCCAGAAATCATGCTAATTGAATCTTGTTATCTGCCCTCAAGTTGGATTAGATTGTCCATGGATATTGAGTCTTTGTTTCTTTTAATATCTCTTACCTTTAAATGTTGGAATTTACTAAAATTGTCTTCCAATTAATTACCCATTATGTCCTACGAAAAGGTTTTGGTCAATTAACTACCAACCTGTAAGCATGAATGTGTGTTAAATAGCTTGTCAGTTACTGTTGACTCATATTATTGCTATGCCATCAGTATGGTTAGATTCCTTATTGATTAGTTTAGTGCTTAGTTACTGGGATCGTTAGTTTGTTTAATGTTGTCCAGTCAAATACTATTATTATTATTGTTATTTATCTATTGTTTGTTACACATTAACTCTATGAATTAGCTCTATTTGAATTGTCTATTTGAATTCAATTATATCTCATTATTCTAATTGCATAGTTTTTCTGTTGTAAAAAAGATCCTAACTTTATTTCATGCATGTGATCCATATCTTAAACTTGCATATTAATGAATCTGCATCTTGTCTCTTAAAAAATGTATGCTTATCTCCGTCATGAGTAAATCATTTGTTCATATATTGATTGAAAACTTAATCTCTTTTCTAATTATTTTGTTTCTCTTTGTGTGTATGTGAATCCCTTCAAGTCTATGGTGGACTTATCTACCATGCATTTTCGAATTGAGTCACAAGGGCTCGATCTTTGCTTTCTCTATTTCTCGAGTCAGCCCCCTATATTAAGAAGCTGTTACAGGAGACCCAACAAACTGCTGGAAATTAGTTCACAAAAAATGTTCAAAAGATGAAAACATGAAGTATAAGTATACACTAGTATACATGGAGAACATCGGTACTCAGGTCAAGGTTCAACATGTATAAGTCTTAAGAATAAAAAACAGGTTGCAGGGGTTGTATACACTCGGTATATAGTTTGACATACAAGAAAATGGGTAAAATATAACCCGTATACAGAAGTATACATTTGCTGTAAACACAGTGATCAGAGGCGAAAATGGGCCAAAAGGCCCACCAAATTTATAAACGGAAAAATTGTATATAATAGCAATTAATAACCTAAAATAAATTGAGTAGTTAGGGTTTGATTTAATTGTACTCCATAGCAAACGTTTGGAAATTTTTTTCAGGCGTCTCTTTCTCAAATATCTCGCTCGCCACTCTCCTCCAATCTCTCGCTCCCTTTCTCACTATTTATACGAACACAAGTGTATAAAAATTGTTTCTAATTGTATAAAGCAGAGAAAATTGTATAAATACATATATTTTTGTTCCCCTCTCTACCTTCTTCCAGATCTCGCTCGCCACTCTCCCAAATCTCGCTCGCCACGCTTGCCTTCTCACTTATACAAACAACAGCGAAATGTATAAATTGTGTTTCTGTTTGTATAAAGCGTGAGAAAATTGTATATACACATGCAAGTACATATATTTTCGTCCTATACACTTATAATTATACAACAAAATACTCCACTGCCCAGTTTCTTTTGCCTTTTTCTCTTTCTCATTTTATACAATTTTCAAATTGTAGCTAATTTCTCTCTTTCTCGTTCTATACAATTCGATTCAATTGTATATTTCTTGTCAAGTCTCTTTTGTCTTTCTCCCTTTCTCATTCTATACAAATTCAAATTGTATTTAATCGTTCTGTACACTTATAATAATACAATTCGTTTTATACACTTCGTTTTTATACAGTTCTCTGCCCAAGTGTCTTTCTCTTTCTTGTTTTATACACTTCGTTTTATACAATTTGCTTCAAATGTATATGTATAGCGAATTATACAGTTTCTATGTTTGCTATGGAGCGCAATTATGCAAACTTTGCTATAACATACAAATATGAATTTTATATTTGCTATATGTGAAAATTGCCCTTTATAAATTTGGGCAAAAAGGCCCACATTGTAACTTGGAAAAATTACATTGATGGGTGCCTTTTAATAAATAATTTTAGCGATGATTTTTATTTATTATCATTTATAGCAATACTATGTTAAATCTGCAATATGTATTAAAAGTAAATTAATTATGCAATATATATGTATTATAACTATTTTAGAAGTACATTATGCTTGTTTGTTAAGAAGTTGATACATTGTATTATAAATATATTAAAATATATGATAAATGTATTATCCATCAACAAAACTTGTATTATATGTGAATGATAAATTATTCTTTGTAATATGAATTAAAAGTGTATTATAAATGTATTAAAGTCATCAAGTGAAAAAATGTTATTGGTACGAATGATAAATATTTTTTATTTATTGTATATTTATGTAAGTTTCGCATCTAACTTTCTTATTTTATTCTTATTATTATTTGTATTAATGCTAATCCCTTTTTGTTTGATTTGATTTAACTTAATTAAATCCCTAAAAGATGAAGTATATTCTTTATGCTAATTTATTTTATATTTTGATAAACTCTTACATATATATTAATATATTTAGTCATAACTTCTCACTCATTTTTTAATTAATTAATAATATTTTTCATACCTTAATTGATCAAATAGATTTAAAAAATGTTAATTACTCTAGTTTTGTTCAATTCTATTCACTTATAATTAATTTCTAGAAATTATAATTAAGGTTCCATTTTCTTAATAATAAAAATAAAAATTGTTCTTTGTTTAAATATTTTCTTAAAGTTAATAAGATATTGTTAATTATTATATTATATTCAATCATGTTCTTAAGAATAGTCAAAGTATTTTAATCAATCGTAGGATAATAGTCTGATTGTGAACGCTTCAAATACCTTATAAATCTTTTTGAAGCATAAAGAAGAACCTCTTACGCATTTTATCTGAATTTATAAAGATTTAATCATTTAAAATATTTTTAAATTAAGTTTTCTTAATTTCTTTTATAAATTAAGTGGCGACTCTTTCTAAGTATTAATCTCAAATTATATTATACTTAGATTACAAAAAGTGATTTTTCTAAAGATAGTAAAATTACAGCATAATGACATTCCGGCAAAACTAACTACGATCGATTGCCACTTTCCGGCATAAAGATGAGATCGGTTGCCACATTCCGACATAACTATGTTAGGATCGAATGCACACACACACACACTTGATGAATTAAGAACACAAGAACTTTCAAGAGAAAGAGATAAGAGATCTAGAGAGAGAAAGAGAGAAACCAATATTTCGGGGTAACACCCCGTGAGTAAACTTCCATGGTGGTGGGGTATATATATATTAATAAATCAGAGTATCTGTGGTTACAGAGAATAAATGGAGAATAAATAGTACAACCTATCAGGTCTAGTGCAGACCATAACACAGATCAAACTACAAACTGCTGAAGCATATGGAACAAGTGCCATATGATCACGCTCCTCGGCAGTCTTGGGTGACTGCTCCTTTGACAATTTAAAGTGATTTGCCAATGGAGTAGTCCTGGGTTTAGCATCATTAACCCTGAATCTGCTCAGCACTTTCTCAATGTACAACTCCTGAGATAGATTTGAAGTGCCAGCAGATCTATCCCGAGAAATCTTCATCCCCAAAATCTGCTTCGCTGGACCCAAATCTTTCATCTCAAACACTGCAGACAACCTTGTCCAGATTGTTATTCTCCCTCATACTAGATCCTGCAATCAACATATCATCCAGATACAAGAGTAGAAAGACATATGAATCAGTGTATTCTTGAAGTAACAATAAGGATCCTTTTGAGCTTTGCAGAATTCACTCTTGGTCATGAAAGAGTCAGACTTCTTGTACCAATGCCTTGGTGCTTGCTTTAGTCCATACAAGCTCCTGGTGAGCTTGCACACCATGTGTCCTTGCCTAAAACCACAAATCCTTCGGCTGTTGCATATAGATCTCTTTGTCCAGATCTCCATGTAAAAAACACTGTTTTTACATCCATTTTCTCTAGATGCAAATTCTCCGATGCAACAATACTCAACAGAATTCGAATAGAGGTTAACTTCACAACAGGAGAAAATATTTCAGCATAATCAGTACCTTATCCTTTAACCACTAAACGAGACTTGAACCTTCTTTTGCCATCTGGTTAAGTCTTGATTCCGAACACCCACTTGTTCAGCAAAGCTCTCTTCCCTGCAGGTAACTCAGTCAACACCCATGTGTCGTTCTTCTCAAGTGACCTCATCTCATCATCCATGGCTTACTCCCACTTGATCGAATCCTCCACCTGTAGGGCCTCATCAAAAGACTCTGGTTCCCCCTCATCAATCAGCAATAGATAGTGTAATGAATGTGAATATTATCTGGTGCCCTGATGGTTCTGGATATCTTCTTAACACCTGCTCAGGTGTAACTTCTTCAGATTCTTCAGTAGGAGTTTGTTGAGTATCTGCTTCGACATTTCTGGGTTACTCTTCTCCAACTCAACCTCAACTCCCACTTGCTTTGTAATCTCTAGAACCTTCTGCTCTTTGTCCTTGTACAGGACAGACTCATCAAATGTCACATCACAATGTCTCAGAATCTTTCTGTTTTGGTCATCCCAAAACCTGTAACCAAACAAATTAGAACCATAGCCTATGAAGTAACACTTCACGGCCTTGGCATTAAGCTTGTCTCTCTTTTCTGGATCAACATGAACATAAACAGTGCAACCAAAAGTCCTCAAGTGTGAGTACTTGAGTTCTTTTCCTGTCCACACCTCTTCTAGAATCTTGAACCCTAAAGGAACTGATGGTCCCCTGTTGATCAAGTATTCAACTGTGCTCACAACATCCGCCCAAAATGTTTTGGGCAGCCCACAGTTTATCCTCATACTCCTTGCATGCTCATTCAATATTTTGTCCATCCTCTCATCAATTCCATTCTGCCTCGACCTTACCAGGAACTGCTCTCATCAATCTGATTCCCTTAGCTGCACAAAATGCCTTGAACTCTGATTTGTCATACTCTCCTCCATTGTCAGACCTTAGGCGTTTGACTTTCAAACCGCTCTGATTCTCAACTTCAGCTTTCCACTTCTTGAAAGTTGCAAAAACATCTGATTTATGCTTCAAGAAGTAAACCCATACCTTCCTGCTGAAATCATAAATGAAGGTAACATAAAATCTGGATTCTCCAAGTGATGATACTGGAGATGGTCCCCAAACATCTGTATGGACCATTTCCAACAACACTTTCCGTGGCTCTCTAGGAGTCTTTGTGAAGCTTACTCTTTTCTGTTTGCCCATAACACAGCTCTCGCAAAGACCCATATCAACAGACTTTAGACCCTCTAATGCTCCTTTTGCAACCAACATCTTCATTCCTTTAGCACTCATGTGTCCAAGTCTGTTGTGCCACAGACATGAACCGGAAGTACCTTCAGCAACAGCGGTCATGTTAATACACCCTGCAGTTGTGTACAAGGTTCCAGAATTGGTGCCACGAGCTACTACCATAGCACCTTTCACAATCTTTCACGAACCTTTCCCAAACTCTGATGCATATCCCGTGCTATCGAACTGACCAACAGAGATCAGATTTTTCTTGATCCTAGGAATATATCTGACATCATCCAATGTCCACTGGTTTCCCGAGGTGGTCTTTATGCAAACATCCCCCTTTCCTTCAATCTCTAAGGCTTTATTGTCAGCAAGATACACCTTTTCAAAATTTCCAGATTTCAAATTTTGGAACAACTCCTTGCTTGGAGACGAATGGAAAGATGCACCAGAATCCAAAATCCATGATTCAACCGGGTTGTATACTAAGGATTAGAGCATCCCCAATGTCCTCTGTTGAATTTACAGAATCATTGTCATCTCCAAATTTCTGATTCTGTTTCTTCTTAGGCTTTGTATAGATCATCCAAAAGTGCCCTTTTTCTCCACAATTCCAACAAGTCACGTTTAATCTGTTCGGAGATTTTCCTAGATTCTTTGATTTTGATCAACCATGTTGATTTTGGTCTTTCGTCTTACTTCTCCCCCTTCAGTCAACGCTGAGAGCACTGCCCGATGAATCTCCCACTTCTCGTTTGCGAATACTTTAGCTAAGAACAACATCACGTATTTCATCAACCTTCAGTTTTTCAGATCCACGGGAACTGCTAATCGCAGCAACAACAGTATCCCAAGACTCGGGCAGAGATGACATCAAAATCAACGCCTTGATTTCATCTTCGAAATTAATATCCACAAAATTGAGTTGACTCACAATAATATTGAACTCGTTTATATGATCAGAAATGGATCCATTCTCAGACATCTGTAAATTGAACATCTACGCATCAAATATACCTTGTTCATTGCCGATAGTTTTTTCATACATGTTTGACAGTGCCTTCAACAGACTAGACGTAGTCTTCTCCTTCACGATGTTGAACGCCACGTTTCTTGACAAAGTCAACCAGATCAACCCTAGAGCCTGGCAACCCTTGAGTTTCCACTTCTCCTCCGTCATGGATTCCGGTTCACCCCGGTCAACGGTTCGTGAAGATATTTCTGGTACAGATAATCTTCGATCTGCATCTTCCAGATTCTGAAATCGGATCCATCAAACTTCTCGATTCCAAGCTTCGAACTATCCATCTTCAGTGATCTTGTTGAATCTCCTTAGCTCTAATACCAGTTGTTAGGATCGAATGCACACACAAACATTTGATGAATTAAGAACACAAGAACTTTCAAGAAAGAGATAAGAGATCAAAGAGAGAAACCAATATTTTTGTGGTAACAACACCCCTGAGTAAACTTCCACGCCGTGGGGTTTATATATATATATATATATATTAATAATCAAAGTATTTTTGGTTACAGAGAATAAATGGAGAATAATAGTACAACCTAACCCCCTAACAACATCACCGCAGAGGTTAAACCGCGTAAACATTTATATATATTAATCAGGCTCCACAACCTAACAAACTATTGGATCGGGTACCACATTCTGGTATGTTAACTTTGAGTTGGTTCCGCTTGAGGACCAATGACTTGTTATAAATTTATATTATTGAGCATGTGATAATCGATTTATATATGTTCGGTACTTTGCATGTTTACGATGTTGTATTGATTTGCTTATGTTACACTTAGTGGGATAGCCGCGTAATCCTACCTGTACACTGTGTTTATATACTGATACTGTACTTGCTCCTATTTTTGTTGAGTACAGGGCATTTTCTGACGGCTATTGACAGACCTCGCTTAGTAGATCCGTGATCGTCGAATTCAAGGGCGAGCCAATTCTTTGGGCTGCCATGGGTTCTCTTTCGTCTATGTCCACCATTTCAGACTTAGAATTTTTGAGTTAGATGTTCGTATGTTAGTTTGGGGTTGTACCCCTTCTTGTTTAGACTTGTTGAACTTTAATTAGATGTTTAGGTACATTGACTAGGGGCTGCTCAAACCCGTTGGTGGCCTAAGGCAAAATCAAACTAGAGGCCTTAAAAAATTATAAATAATTTTATTTTAATCTATTTTCTAGCTTTTTGAGATGCAAGTTGTTAATAATTTTTGTGTAGTTAATCTCTTCTAATAATTCTTTTTCAATCGATAATATAGCCAAACCACTTAATACTTCTTGAGACATTGACGATTTTAAACACTATTTACAATATCAAATTAAAAATATAATAAACATAAAACACAAAATAAAAATAATATTATAAATTAGAATGATATTACCGTATTCAAAAGTTATGAAGACTTGATTTCCGAAAATGAATGGAGCTGCTACAATATATTTTTTCTCCAAATTTAAATATAAACTACCATTAAGAGCAAGTAAGTTCTTAAGTTTTGAATAAGAGACTAAGAGAATATAATATTAGAAAGGAGAAAGTGAGAAGAAATAGAGGAGAGGAGGATAAAATATATATAAACAAAATTAATAAAATAAGATAACGTGTACATTAAAAAAAGTACACAACTTTTTATTTTTTATTGAAATGTTGAAAAGTCAATCACTTCAGTCCTTTTAATCTTTCCACTTAATTTATTTTTTTTATCCGTTTTCATTAACTATATGAGATTTTTTTTTTAAATTTAACCTAATTAAATAAAAAATGAGGCCTCCTAAATTGGGACTTGAGGCGAATGACTTTTTTTTAAAACTACGATCCGCCCGTGACATTGACTTTCAGGTTCTAGGCATTACTTTCGTAATTTTAATTTTATAGTTAGACTTTTGTTGGAGTTTATGTGGACTCTATTTCTTTTCTTAGTATTTAGCTTCCTCCCATAATCTAAATGTCGTTAGTTTTTGGAATAGTTGCTTGGTTTGAGTTGTAGTAATGATTTTCCTACCACTGGAGGGTTATTGCATGTGGGTGCCAATCATAACGGTATGGATTGTGACAAAACCTTATTAATATTACTCTATATTGTATGGACAAAAAGGATCGAAAAAATACATGACATGAATTGCATAATAAGGAATACTATATATGACAAGGTAAATAATCTTTTTGGATCTTTATTTTTGAATTCTTAGATTTCAAAAGCATGTAAGCATCTCATGAATTTTATAATGAAAATGTCTACTTCAAAATCTACAACATCCTAAGATATAAAGTAGTAGACTTTCACCCAATTTGTATGATTGATGGCAAAATCACATAACATTATAAAAATAATAAGCACTAAAAACCTTTACATTTTAAAGTTATACTAACCTAAGTATCTTTATTTTAAAATTGAAAATACTTTTAATTGATATCGACCCGATTAATTTGGTAGATTAGGGTATTACTTCGAAGACATTATCTACAAAAAAAAAAAAAAAGAAGACAAAATAGTTGAGTATATTGTTGAATGAACTCTTACATTAGTAATTATCGTTCTGCTTATCCTTCATGAGGTTTCATCAACTTTTCATCAAGCGAGACATCTTTAATATCATAGTTGCATGGTTAGTCCATCTGCCGATTAAGAATGATTTGGATGTTTCGTTAAAAAATTGATCTTTTCTTTAACAAAATAAATTCGAAGAACAAAATTAGAATCAACCCTCCAAATAAAAGTTACTTTTGTTAATCTTTCTCATAATTAGAAAAACTTATTATCATATTTCTTAAATTTTTGAGTGTTTGTATTGACTTATTGCAAGTGCTTTTGCCTTTTAACTAATATATTCAAGTATTTAATTTTAGATAAAAGGAATATAAAAATAGTTAAATGTGCGTTTCATATTTTCATGTTATATCTTTTAGCTTATAAAATATTTTTATAAATTTTTAATTTTACACACTAATATTATTATTATTTATAAAAGTAGAGATTAATTCTACTTAATAACATATTAGCCATTTGTTTGTAATACATTATCTTGACAGAATTATATAAACAATATTTATTACTATAAATATTTGAGTTATTTAATTTAAAGTTCTAAAATATATTATATAAAAATACATTTAAAACTTATATATTAAATAAAAAATAGATTTCTATAAAGGAGCAAAACAATGAGAAAAGAACAAGAGAGTTAATTTCATTTGATTGAATAAAGAGTAAGCTATACTGACATAGGAAATTTAGAGAAAAAAGAATTAGAATTCGCCTTTTGGAGTAAAGCATATAATCAAATCAAGTTCCAAACAAATTTACTCGTATTTGAGAGATGAAGTATAACTGGTATAGAAGGAAAGGGGAAAAACTTACATATAATATCAATTTTTGAGAAAAAGTTTATCGTTAAAGTTAGGCCAATATATGTCACGATCATTTAATGTATATTCATCAATGTCATTATCTTTTATCAGAAAATCTAGTCAATTTTAACAAATTACTTTGTACAACTATTATTTGATCACATCATTAATTAAATTAATCGTGATAAAAGATTCATATATTTTTTTAAAAAAAAAAATATAACCATAAACCCACCTATTAATATGGGGCTTTGAATTATAGGTAACATTAAAGTGTCAAAATAAAGGGGCAGCGACATAAGTCTTAAGTATTGAATGTAGGTGGTAATTATATGATTAATGATTAAGGAATTGTGAAATTGACCTCAAGTTTATAATTGACAGTTTGATTCATTGAATTAAATCAAGGATAAAAGAGTAAATGACTGAAACCTAATTTAATCAATTTGAAAAATGAAGGGAAGCCACCAGAGAGCTGTACCAAAAGGCGAAATAAAAGTCCCCCCCCCCCTCCCGCCATATTCCTCATCTTCTTCTTATGTTTTTGTTCTTGCTTTCTTGCTTGGCTTTCTCCCCCTCTCTTTATCATCTTCTTTTCGTACATTGTTGGTCTTGGCTGCTAGTCCTTGAGTTTTCTCCTTGTTCTTGAATTAAATTTAGCTAATCTAATCAGTGGACCATATTTCATTCTATAACAATTGAAATTACTTCATTAGTGATTGGGTCCATACACCATTATTTTGATAAGTAATATGAATAGTTCTTTGAATTCATTCGTCATCAATTTGCGTACTTGCAATTTTTTCGACAATTTGCATTCGCGTTTCCAACATATGGTTGTGTATGTTGCAACAGTTGGCTATTGAAACAAATTATAGTCTTATGTAGCAACAAAAATGTTATTTCAATCGCAACAGAAAAAACATATGTTGCAACGTATAACTTACACAAGCTCCAAAATATAATTTTAGGTGGAATGACCTAGTAGACCCCTGTACTTGGCTCTATTTGTAAGTTGGATCCTCCTACTTATCAATTTGTCAACTGAACCCCTAAACTCATTAGAACACAATATTTTAAACCCCTTTGACTATTGACCGAACTTATGTGACATTAATAATACTGCGTTTGAGATTTACGTGAATACACTCGTTTGACATCGAGTAAATAAAGTATTTTACGTTCAAAATATTTAAATAATAATAATAATTATCAATTCAAAACTCATATTCCTCAACCATCCCTCTCCCATCCCTCTCTCCTCCGTCCCCAACCCCCTTCTCTCTTCTTCTTCTTGGAATTTTATCCACCAGTCCCACTCTCTTCCTCTTCATTCTCTTCTTCATTCACTATTTTCTCAACCCACACTTCTTTTTCACTATAAATCAGGTGCTCACCCTAATCACTTAGTCTAAAAGTCTTTTAGATTTTAGCTTTTAGTCTAAAAGTATTGAGATAATCAATATTTATTTTAGGCTTCAAGAAAGTGTCTAAGTATGATTAAACAAAGTAAAATGGTGGATATTGAAAAATTAAAACTCCATTAATAAGTTAGAGAAAACTTAAAAAATATCAAATGGGTCCTATGAATTTGTTAAATTGATTCAAAATTGTTATTGAGATTAGTTGGATTTATGGTGGTAAACTTGCATTTAAATCTTCAAGTCATATGGGGTCTCTCAGGTCAATCCGCCTATAATTTACATGTGTAGCAATATATGACTTATATGTTGCGACAGAATAATCATATGTTGCAAATATGACTTACACATTTCGTTACAACATGTGATTTATATTTCGTAGTTTTCAAGACTACTTTTAGAGTGTTCTTTCAATTTTATCCTTCATTAGTTTATATTGGAATTAGTGATTAATTAATATTTAGTTATTTTAATCATAAATTTGACAATAATTAATAAGGATAAAAAAAAAAATTAATTTAATTTATGTCTTAATCTATTATTTTTAAAGAACGTAAAAAACTCAAAAATAAGTAATATGGAATAAAGGGAGTAGCATCATATCGATTGAACATAATTACCTTATTAACACACACTAATGAGTAATCATTAATTAAATTATCGGTTGGACATAATTACCTTATTAACACACAATGAGTAATCATTAATTAAATTTAGGATTCTTTACACACCTCATCCCTCCAATTATTTGTTGCCAATCATGCTTAATGAGTAGTCATTAATTTTGTAGGATTCTTTATGCATCAAATTCCTCTCATTATTGTTGCCATATAATTTCTCTAACTATGAGTAACTTGCTTTTTCTACGAAGATGAAGAACGTCACTTTTTTTTTTAAAAAAAAATAATAAAAGAACTTTTTAAATGAACTTGTAGAAATCGATTTAGAAAAAAAAAAGCAAAAAAATCGCTGCTAATAAAGAATAAATTAATAAATTAACATCTTTTCGATAAACAGTTAGAAAGAGTGAATTTTGAACTTATTAACGGTGTTAAAATCAGAAAGGATCTCATTGCTGGGGCAATGAGCTGTCCGTTTTGATTTTAAAAACATTCCAATAACCCTTTATGCATTTTGACTTTATGCATATGAAATAAATGTACTTCAATACCTTCTTTTTAAAATCATGTCAAAATAATTAACTAATTGAAATTGACATGATTAACTAATTGAAAATTGTGAGATTTAATTTCATGTTTTCTCAATGTAAATTTTTCTTTATCAAGCTTTTTAAAAATTACTTAAAACTCCTCATATATATCCACCCTCCTCCCAACAAATAAACTCCGTTCATCTATTTCATATATTTTTAGTTCAAATAATTATTTCAAAATAAGTATTACTTAAGAAAATTAACATTAAAATTAACGATTATTTTCAAGTATACTTCTTAACATTTTAATTAGTTCTTTTTAGTACTGTTATTTTCTCAAAAGGTATTTGAAAAATAAAAATGATTTAATGAATTACACCTTGTATTTATTTGGAAAACTATATCTTATAAAACTTGATTTTGTTGTATAATAAAAAGAGAGAAGAAAGATCAGGGAGGTTTGGACCAATAATTAGTCTTTTTAGGTTATTAATTATTCTGATTTATGGTACTCTTAATGCAATTTACAAATAATATATAAGTTACTCTCTCAAATTTCAAGAGTTAACCAAATTTATAATATTTTAGATTGAATTTTAGTACTATTTTTTGTAGATATATAGCATATATAAATAAATTAAAACTAATAGAATACTAAATATCAATAGAGAAAGTTGAGCATTTATTCTTACACTTGGTAAAATGTCATTTTATAAGTTAAAATTAGTAGAAAACCATAAAATATTCAGACAACACATAATAAACATTATAAAGTAAGAAAAATAAACTTTTAATCTAATTCAATGTCAAAAGTTAGATCACATGGTGAGAATTATTCAATATTACAAGAAAATCAAGTTCGTTATCCGCAATTAACAATACCGAATTTGACACTTGCTATTCAAGTTGGTAATCTACTAATCTACAAGGGTTGACGATTGGACCCTACATAAACTATTTGGGAGTTCTCAAAACATATAAATGTAAAAGTACTATAAGAAGCGATACATTGCCACAGTACTAATCAATTAAATTTGAAGGGAAATTTATAATATTTGTTTCTCAATAATATTAATTAACATGAATATTCAAATCAGTCTTCATATTCGACTAAAAATATTTGTCCACCTCCAAGTCATGTTAATGATCTATCTTCTGTCTCAAGGATATGCTTTACATTGTATGCAAGGAAAGTGACAATTCAAGCTTATGTTTCAACTGTTGGGTTATGGGTCTTTTTCCCTTCCTATGTAGATAAATAAAAGTCCAATTTGGACCAACCTATTTTTGCCCATAGGCCTATCTTATGAGGCAAATATAAGCCTATTTAGGTCTTATTTTCATATACACAGAGAGTTTTTTCAGCAGCCAAAAAGAGAGAAAGAGAGCAGTTTTAGCAGTCAAATTCAACCATAACAGCCAACTTCAAATTGCGATTCCCGCTTCGTTTCTTGTCCGATTGAGCTGATTTTTGGACAGCATATTATCTCTTCATCTCAATCTTTGATTAGGAACTGACAGAGTTGGATTTGGTGGCCTGCAACTTCATTTTCTGTCGTGAACAGTAGCTGCGAAATTGGTGATTTTGCTCCTTTAATTCTCTAGATTTGGTGCAATCTTTTTTGTTGTTGCTCGTTGTTTGGCACTTGTTTTGTGACCAATTTTGGAGAACAATATTGTAACTCTTGGTGATTATAGTGGAGATTTTGGTCCCGTGGTTTTTTACTCTTCACATCGAAGGGTTTTCCACGTAAATCTTGGTGTCTTGTGTGATTGGTTTATTATTGTCTTGTTATATTTGTTTGGTTGAATTACTTGCTGCCTTGCTATCATATTGCTTGTGGTTATTTGTCTTCTCTTGGTTCAAATCGAGAAGGGAAAGTATAGACTTGGGTATTCTTCCGCTGTTATCCTGTCAGGCGTTCTTTGTTAGTGCCTTGTCTTTCCCAACAAAGTGGTATCAGAGCATTTGTTATTGTTGATTGTCGTTTTGAATGATGGAGTCAAATATGAGCAAAATGGTGTGTTTAACTGGTAGTAACTATCATATTTGGAAAGGCAAGATGAAAGATCTTCTATTTGTCAAGAAGATGCATTTACCTGTGTTTGCTTCTAATAAGCCTCAGTCTTTGAATGATGAAGAATGGGAATTTGAGCATCTGCAGGTTTGTGGCTATATTAGACAATGGGTTGAAGATAAAGTTAGAAATCATATTGTGAATGAGACACATGCCAAAAGTTTGTGGGACAAGCTCGAGACACTTTATGCTTCGAAGACTGGCAACAACAAGTTGTTCCTATTGAAACAATTAATGAATATCAGGTATAAAGAGGGCACTCCTATTTCTGATCATATTAATGATTTTCAGGGTGTTCTTGACCAGCTGTCCGGAATGGGTGTAAAGTTTGATGATGAGATACAGGGACTTTGGCTTCTTAATATTCTGCCAGACTCTTGGGAAACTTTTCGAGTTTCTTTGACTATTTCTGCTCCCAGTGGTGTTGTAACCATGGAATATACTAAGAGTGGTGTCTTGAATGAAGAAATGAGAAGAAGATCTCAAGCCTCATCTTCTTCAGCTTCACACTCCGATGTTTTGGTTACTGAAGATAGGGGGAGAAACAAGTCCAGAGGTCAGAATGATAGAGGTAAAAGTAGAAGCAAGTCAAAGTCTAAATACAAGAATATTACATGTGACTATTGCCACAAGAATGGGCATATCATGAAATATTGTTACAAGCACAAGAGAGATATGAGACAACAAAAGAGAGAAGGCGATAATGAAAATCGTGTTGCTGTTGTTGCTAATGATGATCTTCTTGTTTCTTGTGATGCAAATGCCATTAATCTTGTTCGTGATGAGTCTAGCTGGTTTGTGGATTCTGGTGCTACTTCTCATGTCACGCCAAAGAAGGAACTATTTTCTTCTTATACTCCAGGTAATTTTGGAACGTTGAAAATGGGCAATAATCATGAAGTGAAGTTATTGGCATTGGGACAGTTTGTTTGGAAAGTAACAATGGTTCCAAACTAGTTCTCAATAATGTCAAGCATGCTCCAGATGTTCGCTTGAATTTGATTTCTGTGGGATATCTTGATGATGAGGGTTATGTTAATACACTTGGTGTTGGCCAGTGGAAGCTTACTAGAGGTTTGATGGTTGTGGCCCGTGGTGACAAGTTGTCTAACTTGTATGTATTTCAGGGCTCCATGTCCAGAGACTCAGTAAATTTGGTGGAGAATGATACTTCATTAGAGTTATGGCATAGAAGGCTGAGTCATATGAGCGAGAAGGGGATTGATAGTTTGGCTAAGAAAAATTTGCTTTCTGGAGTGAAACAAGCAAAGTTGAAGAAATGTGTCCATTGCTTAGCCGGTAAACAGAAAATAGTTTCTTTTCAGAGTCATCCGCCTTCAAGAAAGCTTGATTTGCTGGAGTTGGTACATTCTGATTTGTGTGTTCCTTTTAAAGTAAGATCTCATGGTGGTGCACTTTACTTTGTGACTTTTATTGATGATCATTCTCGCAAACTCTGGGTATTTCCTTTGAAGTCCAAGGATCAAGTACTTGATGTGTTCAAGAGTTTTCAGGCCTTGGTTGAAATACAAACAGGGAAGACATTGAAATGCATCCGCTCAGATAATGGAGGTGAGTATATTGGTCCTTTTGATAAATATTGCAGAGAGCAGGGTATTAGGCATCAGAAAACTCCTCCAAAGACTCCTCAGTTAAATGGTTTAACAGAGAGGATGAACAGAACTCTAGTTGAGAGGGTTAGATGTATGCTTTCAGATGCTAAGCTGTCAAATTCCTTTTGGGCAGAAGCACTTAATACTGCTGCTTATGTTATCAATTTATCTCTTGCTGTTGCTTTAGATGGTGATGTCCCTGACAGAGTTTGGACTGGTAAGAATGTTTCTTATGATCATCTTAGAGTCTTTGGGTGTAAAGCCTTTGTACATGTTCCTAAGGATGAAAGGTCAAAGTTGGATGTTAAAACTAGGCAGTGTATCTTCATTGGTTATGGTCAAGATGAATTTGGCTATCGTTTCTATGATCCTGTTGAGAAGAAACTTATTAGAAGCCGTGATGTTGTGTTCTTTAAAGACCAAACAATTGAAGATTTTGACAAAGCTGACAAGGCTGATTTTCAGAGTAGTGAGAGCTTAGTTGATGTTGATCCAGTTCCTTTGACTATTGCACCGGAAGAAAATCTTCATAATGATGAAAATCAAGTTGATAATGAAGATGGTGATCATGTTCAGAATGACCGGCATGATTTTGTTGATACTCCAGTGCAAGATGATGTGGTTGTCCAACAACCAATTATAGATGCTCCAGAGAGTTCTCTCAGACGATCTAGTAGAGAGAGAATTCCTTCATCTCGTTATTCTCCCAATGAGTATGTACTCTTGACTGACGGGGGAGAACCTGAGAGTCTTGATGAGGCCATGGAAAGTGAAGAAAAAGAAAGGTGGTTTGATGCTATGAAGATGAGATTAAATCCTTGCATGATAATCATACCTTTGAATTGGTTAAGTTACCTAAAGACAGAAAAGCTTTGAAAAACAGGTGGGTTTTTCGGGTGAAACATGAAGATGGTAATCCAGTTCCACGGTACAAAGCTAGATTAGTTGTCAAGGGATTTAATCAGAAAAGGGGAGTTGATTTTGATGAGATATTGTCTCCAGTTGTGAAGATGTCATCCATTCGTGTGGTTCTAGGCTTGGCTGCAAGTCTAGATTTAGAGGTTGAGCAAATGGATGTTAAAACTGCTTTCCTCCATGGTGACTTAGATGAAGAAATTTATATGGAACAACCGGAAGGTTTTGAAGTCAAGGGTAAAGAGAATTATGTTTGCAAATTGAAGAAGAGCTTGTATGGTTTGAAACAAGCTCCCAGACAGTGGTACAGGAAGTTTGGTTCTTTTATGAGTCATCAGGGCTTCAAGAAGACTTCTTCTGACCATTGTGTTTTTGTGCAAAAGTTCTCTGATGGTGACTTTATTATTGTGTTGCTTTATGTTGATGACATGCTTGTTGTTGGTCATAATACTGGCAGGATTCAGAAGTTGAAGCAAGAGTTGAGTAAGTCTTTTGCTATGAAAGACTTAGGACCAGCAAGACAGATTCTTGGCATGCAGATTGTCCGTGATAGAAATGCCAAGAAATTGGTATTATCACAAGAGAAGTACATTCAGAAAGTACTTCGCAGATTCAGCATGGACAAAGCTAAGGTTGTCAGTACACCTTTAGCTATGCACTTCAAATTGAGCACGAAACAGTGTCCTTATAGTGATAATGAGAAGGAAGATATGAAGAAAGTCCCTTATGCTTCAGCTGTTGGTAGTTTGATGTATGCGATGGTTTGTACAAGACCGGATATTGCTCACGCTGTTGGAGTTGTTAGCCGTTTTCTTTCTAATCTGGGAAGAGAACATTGGAATTCTGTGAAATGGGTTATGAGATATCTCTGTGACACTTCTAGTCTGAGTTTGTGTTTTGGTACAGGAAGCCTTTTCTTTGTGGTTATACTGATTCAGACATGGCTGGTGATGTTGATACTCGCAAGTCTACTTCAGGGTACTTGGTTACTTTTGCAGGGGGAGCTGTGTCTTGGCAATCTAGGTTGCAAAAATGTGTTGCTCTATCTACTACAGAAGCTGAGCTTATTGCTGTCGTTGAAGCTTGTAAAGATTTGCTTTGGATGAAGAGATTCTTGGGGGAACTTGGTTGTGCTCAAGAAAGGTATGTGCTTTATTGTGACAGTCAAGTGCTATACATCTTGGCAAGAATTCTACGTTCCATTGTCGGTCTAAACACATTGATGTGAGATACCATTGGATTCGAGATGTGTTGGATTCTAAGTTGCTTGAGCTTGAAAAGATTCATACCAATGACAATGGTTCCGATATGATGACTAAAGCTTTGCCAAGAGGGAAGTTTGAAGATTGTTGCATGGTCGCCGGGATGGCGGTCTCCTCCACATAGTCGTGAGGGGGAGAATGGTTGGGTTATGGGTCTTTTTCTCTTCCTATGTGGATAAATAAAAGCCCAATTTGGACCAACCCATTTTTGACCATAGGCCCATTCTTATGAGGCAAATATAAGCCTATTTAGGTCTTATTTTCATATACACAGAGAGTTTTTTCAGCAGCCAAAAAGAGAGAAAGAGAGCAGTTTTCGCAGTCAAAATTCAGCCATAACAGCCAACTTCAAATTGCGATTCCCGCTTCGTTTCTTGTCCGATTGAGCTGATTTTTGGTCAGCATATTATATTCATCTCAATCTTTGATTAGGAACTTACAGAGTTGGATTTGGTGGCCTGCAGGTTAATTTTTTTTGTCGTGAACAGTAGCTGTGAAATTGGTGATTTTGCTCCTTTAATTCTCTAGATTTGGTGCAATCTTATTTTGTTGTTGCTCATTGTTTGGCACTTGTTTTGTGGCCAATTTTGGAGAACAATATTGTAACTCTTGGTGATTATAGTGGAGATTTTGGTCCCGTGGTTTTTAACTCTTCACATCGAAGGGTTTTCCACGTAAATCTTGGTGTCTTGTGTGATTGGTTTATTATTGCCTTGTTATATTTGTTTGGTTGAATTACTTGCTGCCTTGATATCATATTGCTTGTAGTTATTTGTCTTCTCTTGGATCAAATCGAGAAGGGAAAGTATAGACTTGGGTATTCTTCCGCTGTTATCCTGTCAGGCGTTCTTTGTTAGTGCCTTGTCTTTCCCAACACCAATTAGGTGTATGAATGGAGTTCACTAACACCGGAAGTATTATTTACTACATTTGAAAGACCACAATTTTTTTTGAGGATACGTTTATGACATTCACAACATCAGTGTTGAGCTGAAAATTAAAGTAAGCGAGTTACTTAATATCTCAGAGTAAATGTTTTATCCAGAAAAATTCTCACCTGACAGAATCTTTGAATACTCTTGTAGTGAAGCACTTGTTCAACTTTCTCCCAAATATGCCATCTGCAGCACCTGGTATATTAATCTAAAAACAACTTTTCAGGTCAAAATAAAGGATAGATCTTCCAAAAATTGAATAAAAATGATTAAGATAATTTGAAGACACAAAGTAGACTTAATAGTATTGTATCTAATTTTTTGTACAGGCATATAAAGCTATAGATATAATGTACGTTTCTTATACAAAATTTAAATAAAGATACCCTCAATGGGATAAAACCATAGAAATCATCTTGCCTTAGGTTCTCGAGCCTAAGCATTGGTCTCACAACATGATACACAAGTTAATAAACTATACCTGCTCCAAAAAAAAAAAAAGAGTAATGTTTAGAACCAAGGTAAAACAAAAATAAAATAAAATGAAAAGCACATATGAAGTCTTTCATGTACTATTTATGAGTTCTATTTTTCTCATATTAGTCCAGATAATACCGGTCAGTATCATGATTAATATATAATCATGTATATATATAAAAACAAAGTAAAATACCAGTACAGTTTCAAGTTTTCAACCATTCTCAACTTTATCACTGATCTTCAACGGAATATGATAATAATTAAAAGTGTTGGCCTGTTGGGACCATAATAAAGATCTTGGAGGACAATGTTCAACTTTCCCATAATAAGGACCTAATCCATTAGAAGTTGATAGTAATAGCAGAAGTAGGGGAAAATAGTCAACATTAACATATCTTTTTTACAGGTCAATGGAATCTTTATGCTCAAAATCCCGATTCAAGTAGTCATTTATTTGGTACCGCCGAAGGGGAGGGAACGACCATTCTAACTCTTCTCGGGGAATTCCACCCACAAACACAAAGTTTATGGCTGACTGATATTGCCCATCATCATTTAGCTATTGCATTTATTTTTCTTGCTGCTGGTCATATGTATAGAACCAATTTCGGGATTGGGCACAGTATGAAAGATATTTTAAATGCACATATTCCTCCGGGGGACGATTGGGGCGTGGACATAAGGGTATTTGTGATACAATCAACAATTCACTTCATTTTCAATTAGGCCTTGCTCTAGCTTCTTTAGGGGTTATTACTTCTTTGGTAGCTCAACTAAATGCAAACAATCTCATTTTTCAATAGGGCCAAAGCATTTACCTTCTTCTTTTCAATGTTTTATACGTTTTCGGAAAAAATAATATTTTTATAGGAGTTTTCTACTTTAGAGTCGCCACTTAATTTTGAGAAAAAATAAGAAAACTTTTTGATTTCAAAAGACTTAAACAGAAAAATCAATTGAAAACCTGAAGGGGTTCGGGGATTCTTATTATATTTTAGGAAGGTTTACAACACCTAAAATATTTCACTAACTCATGATTATCCAACAACTTACTTATTTGGCTAAAATTTCTAATTTAAGATCGCGAAAAAGATATTTCTTGGAGTTGTTTGAAAAATGAATATTAAATTTACTATCTAATTAAAGATTGCAAACTTATTTTTAAAATTTTATAATTCGATTGATTTAGATAAGCGATTAAAATGAGATGGCGTTTCGCGGGAATTTGCGGTTTTCCAACCTTAAATGTAATTGCTGATATCATCAACAAATATAAGGTAAAGTAAAGAGAGAGAGAAGAGGAGAGAGAGAGGAGAGAGAGAGAGAGAGAGAGAGAGAGAGAGAGAGAGAGAGAGAGAGCGAGAGTTGGGTCCAAGCTGTTTTTTGTCCGCCCGGACCGATATTTGGACCCATTTTCTTTCGCACCTGTCCTAAGCTAATTATACAAAAATAGTAAATACGAGAAACGAAATACAACAAAGTCATAGGACCAAAATAACACTTAAGCCAAAAAAAAAAAGGGCCTTTGGACCCATCTTCAATTCTCCAATCTTCTTCGATCCTTTTAAACTTCGGAACTTGTTCGCCCTTTTTGTAAAAAATGACCGGCAGACTCGAATAAGGGTTTGAAACTTAATGGTTCTCTCGAAAATGCAAGGAAGTGATTGGAGTTCATGGCGAACTCGGATGGGGTTTTTACGGAAAAAAGAAAAGAAAATAAAGCGATTAATGATCAAGGCTGAATAATTTTAACATTTAATGAAAGGTATGAATAGTCAAAATGGCAATGACTAACATATAAATATAAATATGTGGTCAAAGATGATCATTTTCAAATGAACTCAAACTAAAAAATTTCAAAGACACATGCAATACTAACATAGTGACAAACAATGACATGTCTGCACTTTTCACATACATAAACAAAAGGGTGAAAAGCATTCAGCATTCCATTAAAGTTCATAGAAAACACGACTTAACGTAAAAACAATAGAAACAAACAGATAAGTTATTCCAAAGGAGGAACGCATCGACGTTAGCAACACATAAAAAATAGGAAACTAACATAATGCCACACAAATTTGCAAAATTAATGGACTGCTAGAAGACAAACTTTAGCAAAATAAGTCTAATTATCTTAGGCACAAGCGATCTAAATTTGCGTGGGAACCTCTGAATTCATATGCATTGAATACAAGATAAATAAACACTCATTGCTTAAATGTCCTTAGCATCCAATAAAATCCAAGTAATCAAACACTTCGCCATGAAAATAATATGAAGCAAAAAAATGAAGCATTTTGAGGAGAAGTCTAAGTCCAGAAACAAGACATGGAATAAATAGTGCCAGGAAATTCTTTTTGGGATAATGGCAATATGTGTAAGTGGACTTCTAACAAAAAAAAGGAAATTTAAAGGAATGGACAATCCTAGTAAGAAATGCAAATTGAGATGAGATAAATTCCGAAAAGAAACAATATTTCGCCTCTTTTGCCTTAATTCAAATATAGATAGTAAGTAAATTCGGATATAGAGAGGTACAAATGAGGGCACGAACATGATGAAAAGAAAAAAAAATCATAGTAGGCATTTAAGAGATCCGAGATACAAGGGAACTAAAGTTACGGAATAAGGATGCAACGATACTACATACAACCTACCATAACCGTTAGTCGAGATTCTATCTTCGTATGGACAAAAATACCAAAATAAAAAAAGCAAATATGCACAAGCCGGGTAACTAAAAACATAGCTAAGTGCAAGCAAAGCCAAACCGGTTCGAAAACATATAGACGAAATCCATTCGAGTCAAGGGTTCATAAACATAAGAATTAGTTTAGAATAACTCACTCAAACATATTATCAAACGACTGAAACAGGATAACACCATATTCAACTTAATAGAGAAAAACAAGATTCATAGTTTCATGATTCAGGCTAGTAAGGAAATCAACCTTTATAACTATAACAGACAGAATATCAGAAAACCCAAATTTAAGCACAGCAACAGTCGAATGATAATACAAACTAACATATATTAGAAAAGAGCAATTTTTGAATCAGTTAACATGCTACACTCCATATACGCTGAACTAGAAAGATCCCAAATGAACAGTTAAAATTGATTTAACACGAACTAGGCAAAAAAATCATATAAGGTCAACTTGTAACCAACAACAAGTTTCTCATGACTCAAGACTAATCGGAATCACACAGTAGGAAGGGGAAAGGGCAAGAGATGTTTACCTTATTGTGGGCAGCGAAACTGAGACGACGATAAAGAGCGGAGACCTTCCAATCCAAGAAACTCAAAACACAAGAAGCAAACACAGAATCTGAACAGAATACTGAACTCGAATACTGAATCTATTATCCCTTTACCTACCCAGTGTACTTAGCATGTATCCAAGTATTTCCTCAATTCTCTTCTTCTTTAACGAGATTTCGCAACCAAAATCTCTAATTAAAATCTCCAACGATTGTTTTTCTCTTTTTTTTTTCTTCAAAATTTTCTCCAATATTTTTTGCTAAAATTTTCAGCCTATAAAATTCGTCCCCCTTTTTTCATGAACAGAAGAAGAATATATATAGGAGGAAGATTAGGTTACAAATTTTGGGAGGGAAAGGGCAAAGTCGACAATCCCCCACCCATCCCAAATTCAAAATATTTTCACCAAAAAATGAAGAACACCCTTTTTCCTGGAAAATCTTCCCCATTCCGAAAGAAGGAAGGGAGAATAGACGGTCTCGATCAATTCTTCTCATCCTTGCTGATTGACGTGGCGTCATCTCGAGCCCAAGGATGATTTCACGTGTTGCTACTGTGCTACTGAAACTCGTACGAAATAAAGACGTTGAGGAAGCCGACGAAAACTAGCGTGTCACGTCCTTCGCTGCCTTCCTGCAGAATCATCGTTCATGTGAATTGAGTCCCACGCGCTCGGTTTCCCTCACTCCTCTCACGCGTTGCTTCTGAAGAAGGGGAGGAACGTGGGTGTTTTCTTGCATTTTTGACGCTTCCTGGGATCTACGCATTTGGTATTTTGGGAATATGATGGGGGGCGGATCGGGTGGAGAAAGGGAATTGGGTCATCTGGAATTAAATATGGGCTGGAAATTCAAAAGGATTGGAGTTGGGCTGAAATGGGCTTCTGTAAATAATTGATTTGTGTGTAAATTAGGTATATAGCATTTTTATAGTAATATTCTCAAGTTATAGCACTAGAGTTTGAATTTCATTGTATAACATTTAATATCTCAAGTTATAGCATTTTAAAAAATATATAATGTTAATTTTAAATTATTAAAAAGAGTTGTTAAAATAAAAAATAAATTAAAAAAACGGACAAGTTAATAATGGAAAATGAGATCTTTTATTAAATAAATTAAATATAATTATTAATTACTGTTAATAAATTAGCACGTTTTAAGGGATTTTAAATTTTTTAGATTAGTTAGTTGCCTTAATTCTCTCAAATTAGTTTAAATAATATTAATTTTTGATTTAATTCCTTGAAAAGCTCTACCAAATTGGCATGAACGTACATGTCATTTTGTTTTCCAAAATTTCACAATCTTTTTGAGATTTGCAGATTTTATTTTCATTTTTTATTAGTAGTTGAATAAATTTTGGCGTTGAAAACAATCGGATTTGATTTGATGGAGAACAATGTGTCGATATTAATAAAACATGGTGGAAAGTGGAATTCATCATATTAATTTTGTTATGATTTGTTGTTTTAATTATGAATTGTTGGTTTTAATTATATTTATTGTTTTGTACATGTATAAAATTGTTCGATTTTTTTTTATTATTGTTAGATCTAAAATATAGTTTGTATGTTCTTTTTTTGGATAAACAATCAAGTTACGTATGGCATTTTGAAAAACGATAAGTAAATATAAATGTGTTTGAGTTGTAATTAAATTGAAGATTCGCGTGTTAGTTGATTTGTGAAGAAAATAGAAAAACGTACATTTATTAACTAGACAAATAATAATTAGATATAATTCTTTGTACAGGTGAAGTATTACAAATGTATGAATAATGTCTGAAAATTATATAAAATTTGTATTTAATGGTAAAAACTGCTCAGATAATATTCAAAAAGTAAGAAGATATAATTTTGTGTACTGGTGAAGATGAAAATTGTATTAATTGTGTATGAAATTTATAAGAAACTTGTATTAATTATGTATGAAAATCTATATTTTGTTAAACTTACAATATATATTCCTGTTGAAATTATAATATATATTTTGTATTAATTTTGTTCTGAAACTATATTCTTTTTGTTTAATTGAAATAGTGTATATGTCAGTGAATGATATATTAAATGTGTATGAAGTTTGTATGAATTATTTTGATACGTACAGAAACAATGATGTACATTGTTATAAATGTTTTTTTATTGAATATATCCTGTACAAAAACAATGATGTCGTAATGTTAAATCTGTGTTATTGAGGCATTACATTGTTATAAATGTTTTTTTATTGAATAATATTAATATTCATACAAATGTCATACAGTATTCATACAATTTTCATACATTATTCATATCAGTAATGTACATACAATTTGTTTGTGTTTGTATTTTGAAAAATATTTTTTATAATTTGTCATAATTCATATATTTTTCATATATCATTATTATGTACTATATATCAAATTTTAATATGATATTCATAATTCATATAATTTTCATACATGATTCATACAGTTTCATATATGTTAAAGTGAGACACATTTAGTAATAATTTATACAAAACCATCCGTAGTCAAAATTAAAATAAAAACAGAAACAAATTGTATGTATATTAGTGGTATGAATAATATATGTAAGATGGTGATACACATTATTAATGTATAATTGTATGATATAATTCATACATTTTTCATACAGTATCATACCAGTAATATAATTCATACTATGTACTATATATCAAATTTTAATATGACATTCATAATTCATATAATGTATGTAAGATTGTGATACACATTTATTAATGTATAATTGTATGATATAATTCATACATTTTTCATACAGTATTCATACCAGTAATATAATTAATATAAGTGAGACACATTTAGTAATAATCAGTAATAATTTATATAAAACCATCAAAGTATTCATAATAAAAAAAACTGGGAAAATACATAAATTGTTCATAAGTTAAAAAAAAAAATCTTTCAAATAAATTATCTATGTGCCATGAAGATTTCTACTTCCTGATATGGAATTTGGAGTAGGATAATTGGTGGTGTCCATAACTTGTTCTTATGAGTTCGAGGTCCACCCTTTTTGCTAGCAACTGTTCCTGCAACTTCATTTTCACTGATTGCGCCTTCATCATTCTTTGATTTCCCATAATGCCAAAGTAATGTTGCATATCTTTGACGATGATATGTTGAATCAATATCAATATGTGACATATCAAAAACTCCATTGCTCATGTATTCGGCAAATAGAGATGTGTATAAACCACAATCACTGTAAACAAATTGAAAAAAAAAATTGTAATGAATATTAGCAATTTCAATTTAAAATGAATAAAAAATAATGTAAGAAATATACATACTTTGAACTTTCTTCTTGTTGAGGAACATGTGTAACATTCTTGATACTTAGAGGTTCAGAGTGAGACTTCTGTTGATAATCAGGGAGATTATTCGCATACAAATCAAGCCTTTTGCCATAAAAACCTAAAAAGGTCAATAAATCCGCAAACACATTCATGTTAATACATGAAGACAGATGTGTTTGTGTCTTCTTCTCCTAACAAAATTGTAAAAATTAAATACATTAATCATACACATATTCATACACATGTAATACAAAACTAATTCATATACATATTATACAAAACATAATCAAAATATAAAGTATAACTAATTATGAATATTACTAGTAAACAATACACAAAAACTTGCCAAAAAAAAATTCATACACATTTTATATATACAGTGAATCATACAGTGAATCATATAAAATTCATACATTAATCATACACATTTTATATATACAGTGAATCATACAGTGAATCATACTAAATTCATACAGTGAATCATACAAAATTCATACAGTGAATCATACACAATTCATACAGTTATCATAAAATTTTAACCTATATAATTTTCTAATTATATAATATAATGAAAAATATATAATATAATGAAAACAGTACCCAAAAACTTGATAAAAAAAATTCATACACATGTTATATATACAGTGAATCATACAGTGAAGCATACAGTGAATCATACAAAATTCATATAGTGGATCATACACAATTTATACATTATCATACACAATTCATACGGTGAATCATACATAAAAAAAACAATATTTATTTAAACAGAAATTTCATATATGGAATCATAAACAATTATTACATTATTTATTTTACACAAAAATTGTATTTTAAGTATTTTATACCCAAATAAAAGAAAAAAAATAACAGAACATAAAAAAATATTAAAAAATTAACTTTACTAACCTTTGAACTTTTTTTGTGTTTATCTGTTTCTTCTTCTTCTTCTGCTCTTGGTTTTTTGGATTTTGATTTTATCAACTCTTCCACAAAATCAGATTCAGACTCTGATGATTCCTCGATTTGTTTTCCTTTCCTTTTCTTTCCTCTTTCTTTAGCCGTTTCTCAGATTCATCTTCTTTTTTCTTTTCTTTCCCTTTTCTCTTCTTCTCATCTTCCTTGGATTTTGTGTTTGTGATAAAATTTTAAAAGATGGAGCATGAAAATCGTCCGAACTTGCTTCTTCATTCAATCTTCTACTTTTTCTTGGGGTTTCTTTGCTTCTTTTAGACATTGTACGGTTTGTTTATCTCAATATTTAAAGATTTGAGTGCTAAAAATTAAGATTTGAATGGAACTATTTGAGAATTCTTGAAGAATAGTGTTAAGAGAGATGGAATTTTGAGAGAGGAATTAGGCGTGCTAAAATGGTGAAAGCGTGTGAAAATGTTGAAAGGTTTTGAGAGGCGTGCGATTGTAATGATTTTGAAAATAAATGGGGAAGAACAAAAATTTTGGGGAATAAATTTTTTTTTTTTAATAATGTTTACAGTTTTAAAACTGTAATTTTTTAAATTTTGATAAAAACCCTATAATTTTGTAGTTATCTTAAAAAAGGTAACTAAATAATATTTAATTTAAATAACTTTAATAAGAGTTCTGTTTAAAAAAGGTAACTTAAAATAATAAGTGTAATTAATTACATTGGTTTAAATATGGTAATTGAATTATTAAAATAAGTTAATTATTTTTTTAAAAAATTAATGAGAATAATATAATATTTCTTAATATGCTATAACTTGATAATAATATGCTATAAGTAGTTTAATATGAAAAAGTTTGTTTATAACTTGATATTTAACATCTTAAATGTGTGTGTAGTGTTATTTTTATTTGATTTGTTGGGTAAATAAAAAGAAGTGAAGTTGGACCCATGAGTCTGAAGTTTCATTTAAGATGAATGAAAGGTGAACATCAAATTGGTTTAATAAAATAATCAACTCGAGTCAATTAGCAACTTTGGTTGAAACGTAAGTAGAATGAATTACTATAATTAATTAATAAACTTCTCAAACATAACGAAATAAAAATAATTGTTTTACTTATAAACAAACTAACTAGAAATACACACTATTATAACTAAACTAATTACTAAATGTTTAATTAAAACAAAGTATTTCTTTAGGTGATTTTTGAATATTCATAAAAATATAGTAAAAAATATAAAATTTGCAGACTATATCGATTTAGTAAAAATTGTAGTGGCAAAAAATTACTTGAAATAAATTTGTAAAGTATTTTAAACTTAACAAGTCCATTTTTCAAGTCGTTTGGAATTTAAGAAGCTCATGAATTAATTTATAGTGGGAGGGTCAAAAATTGGGTGTCAACATCAATAATTCACAATTAGCTAATATTACAGCAGTAAAAAAAATGCAAACTTGATGATGACAATATTTTCATTTTTAGCTCGTGAAAGTATTGAGTAGCAAGGATCGAACATACCTTATTTATGAAGATGGTAAGAACTATGCAAATGACAGTATTAAGAGCAACCATTTGTCAGAAAAAGGTGCAATGCATTATGGTTTTCCTCTGATAGATTAAGATACTCTTTGCTCAACTCCTAGAGATAGATATACGTTGTTATGTCAACAAAAATCTAGTGATAGTTATGGTGATCAAACATGTGAGGGGGAACCACCCGTTTGATTATGGAAAGAGCTCAGTCAAAATCTTTCACGTTTGTTGATCCATCTCACATTTTGTAATATATTCACATTCGCTATAACTTAAAAAAAAGATAACTTTTAGCGGCAATAACATGCACATTAACAAAGAGTGCTAAAGCCGTTACAAGCATTAGTTAATTGTCATTGGATCTTATATCTCAATAGGCTTTAGAGACATTTCCAAAGAATGTTAATTGCCTGAAAGAACATATTTAGCAACAATTAAGCTATTTTCATTAATTAATTGCTACTAAGGATAATTTTTGGTGTAGTGTATTATCATAACATTAAAAAATGCAAACTTGATGATGACAATTTTTTGCATTTTGGGCTTGTAAAAGGATTGAGTGGCTTCAACAAGAAAAACAAAGCATTTGATATCAGTGTTCAAGTTGCAACTTAAGTAATTCAGATTGTTCCACGTGTAAGAGCCATTGTTTTTTGTAAGTTAACGGGTAAAAGATCATATCAGATTGTCTTCAGTATATACTAGTATAACCCACTATCTATTCTTTACATGTCCATGGTCATGTTTTGAGGGAAAAATATAAATAATATCAGTGGTATGGAAAACTTTTCAATTACAAAGGCAATGACGTCTTCATAAATAATCTGGTTATTACTATAGTACATGAACAACGCAATTACAGTGCGTTTGTTTATTAATACCTCCAAAGAGAACATAAAATTAAACAAAATAAAGAGAGAAGACAAATAAAATGGAGAACAGACAGAACTTTATCAATCAACTAAAAGTGTTGATAGTGTTATATGATAAGAATAAGTCACAGAAGGTAAGTTTAACTCATATTTTACTTAAAATCAATGGACCATTCTTTTATTATCAGACATGTTATGCACAAAAAAAAAAACTCTACACTTGAAAGAAAATAGCAAATCATACCGTAGGCAATATGTCACGACTCAATTTCTCGAGTCATTATGGCACCTACTATAACCCACCAGTAGGTAAGCCGACCCGTAACCCAGAACAACACGTAATGGGTCTGCGAGTAGAAACTAAACAAGAATAGCAAAAAATACTATAACAACAAAAACAAACCTAAACATAAATACAAATAAGGAATCCTCCCTGAACCTGGAAGTCACTAGTACAGAGCTACCAACAAAATGAGTACAACTCCAAAAAGTGTACCACCGAAACTACACTGTCTCAAAAAGTAAAAAATAAGTCTTTATATATATAGATGGAGACTGAAATAGTACTAAACGTCATGTGCTCACCCCCGTCTCCAGACCAGACAGCACCAAACTCGATCAACGCTGGCTACTGGTGCTCGAACCAGCATCACAAAAATAGATGCAGAACGTAGCATGAGTACCAAACAAAAGGTACCTAGTAAGCATCATAGACCGACTGAACTTGAAAAGTAAAGTAATATGAAAAGACGGAATTACAAAACTAGATGTCAATAACTGAAGACTATTTTATCGAAAAATGATTTCGAAAAGAGTTTTTTTTTTTTTAAAGGGTATTTTTGACTTTTGGGAGTCGCCACTTAATTTTTTAAGGAAAATTAAGAAAACTTATTTTCAAACAATTTAAACAGAAAAATTGTGTTGAAAATATTTAAATGGGTTCGGGATTCTTATTAGTGTCTTAGGAAGGTGTTGAAGGCACCTAAGGCACTCCGTTAAATACGGTTTTCGTTGATTAACTTACTTGAATATTTTATTATTTTGCGATTTTGAAGTTGAACCTTTATTAGAATTTTACTTGGACAAATTTATTTTGCGATTTTGAAGTTGAACCTTTACAAACTTCTTTTTTTTTTTTTTGCGAATCTATTTCGAAGTTAAACTTTCTTAAGGTTTTATCTAGACAGACTTTATGAATTTTAAAATACTTATTGTTTTTTAAGATTTAGTTTAAATTGATAAAATAGAAAGGCGCTTCAAAGGGGATTTGGAGTTTTCTAGTCCTAAAACTAACAAAATTTGAGCAAATACGTAAGCGAATAGTAAAGAGAGAGAAAGAGAGAGAGAGAGAGAGAAATTTTGGTCCAACTTCGGTGCTGTTCGCCTTGATCGAATGTTGGACCCACCTGCTTTTGGGTATTTGACCCGTTTGTACCTGTCCTAATCTAAACATACAAAATAAAATAAGAAAGTAAAAACGACAAGAGGGTTTATGCCCATTACAAAGATAACAAAAAAAATACAATAAAGGAGGAAGTCTTCTAATCCGTTTCGGATTTTCTTCAATCTTCAAGGAATTGGGATTGACGTATGAATGCCTTGATGGGTTGACTTCAAGGATAGGAACATGTGAGTCTTTACGACTCTCTCGAAATGCAAAGGAGGAGAGTTCATGGTGAACTCAAGCAGATTTACATGCCATAAAACAAATGAGATACATAAGTAAACCCATGAAAATTCATAAGAGAGGACGACAAATAAATGGATGAATATATAA
Source organism: Solanum peruvianum (assembly GCA_027705065.1). Lineage (NCBI taxonomy): Eukaryota > Viridiplantae > Streptophyta > Magnoliopsida > Solanales > Solanaceae > Solanum > Solanum peruvianum. The sequence continues at coordinate 55,157,089 of JAKWJD010001763.1, forward strand.
ATGAATATTGGGCATTAAGACATCATCAGTACAATATTTTCATGAAGAGAGAGAGAAAACAACGACATGCTAAACAACACGACTCACTTGTATACTGCTAATCTCACATTTGGTAAAAAACATTATTGACATATAACGTTCCTTTTTCGAATAAATCAGGGAATACTTTAATCTCATGGAAAAGTAAAATCATACTACTATAATCTACCTAACATGAATTCAAGATCTACTATAGGATGACAAACATTATCACTTCATGTCCTTTAAACAAACAAAAACATGATAAGGGAAATTCGACAAATAGGAAACCACGAGTTCATTTTAAAAGAGAAGACAAAATAATATTGAGTCGATAGGGAGACACTTTTACGATAACCTCAACACTTTGGAATCCCCAAATTTTGTGCGAGTGAACTAAAATCTTAACACCAAGAAATAAATTAAAACTCATACATATCCTATTTAACTATACCAAAAGAGATAATAATAATAATAATAATAATAATAATCTAAGTAAAAAAAATAAATAATAGGACATTGAAACCACACAAATAAACAAATAGATATATTAAGGAGACTTGATGAGCTACTATTGCTTCAATCTCCCAAAATAATGTTAATCCGTAAACGGAAGATATGCAGGTCATCACAATAAACCTTATTTCTTGCAGTGGTACCATTATGTTGCATAATATGAGCCATATATATTTTATCAAGAATACAAATAGTAGATATATCATGCTAATCCCATTTAGTGAGGAATTAGCATCAAACTGTGAGAAAATTTAATTATTTAATAGCTATTTATTAATAAATTTATTAGAAATTATCCATAAATCCCGTGGATACTCTCTCTCTAATTAGCTATGCTCACTTATTATACGTCAAACATTATTTAATGAAAACATTTCTTTTTCAATAAAAGAGAATAACTTGATATATAACTATAGCTTTTGCACAACTATATGACGCATGTACATAACATAAAATACATTGCATTCTGCCAATTGCTGGAACTCTTAAGTATGTATTCCAGGTGAAGACTCCAAAAGAAACAAACAGAGGTGAAGACTCCAAAAGAAGCAAACAGCAGGGTCATGTTCAACTGCGAATCCCATAGGTTTGACTCGACAGTGCCACTACGTCGATGAAACCTCCAAAGACGTACTCGTCATACCAAAATGCTATCGAGTAAGTGGCAAGTAACAACCAACTTAGCATAGATACGAGAGGAGGAAAGCGAAGCGCGAAGAAGCAAATAAAGCATGGACACGTGCGAATCAACACAATGATGTGAAAAGAAGCAACATGATGTAAATACTTTAGGAGCCTTCCTAAATTTTGGGCGAGGAAATTTTTCCTGATTGACATTATGGTTTTGATACTTCCCTTGAGAAGCTGACCTCATACGAGTAGCCGTGACCATACTTACCTTCTCCACTTTTCCTTTTGATTAATCCATATCACTAATTCTAGTAGATTTCCAGTAGATCTCAATGCGGAAAGTTTGGTGACCTTTCCAGTCTTGAAACCATCTTCCAAAGCTTCTCCCACCTTGAAAATCTCGACAAACTTTTGTCCCATCATACACAACATTCTTTCATAGTACTTAGGCTCTTGAGTACGAATGAACATTTCGGTGATCTCACACTCGGACATTGGAGGTTGAACTCTCGCGGCCTCTTTTCTCCAACGAAAAGCGTACTCTCGGTAATTTTCTGTATACTTCTGTTTGATCTTTTCCAAGTAGTAGCGATCTGGGGCATCTTCTATGTTATGTCCAAATCTTTCGGTGAAATCCTTTGCGAGTGCATTCCAACTTTTCCATTGTTTCCGCTCCTATGATGTAAGCCATTCCAGAGCTTCTCCACTTAGACTTCGACCGAAGAAACGCATCAATAATGCTTCATTTTTGCCAACTCTCACGAGTTGATCACAATAAACTTTCAGATGTGCCAGAGGATTTCCTGTTCCATTAAAGGTGACAAACTTTGGCACTTTGAACCCTTCCGGGAGGTCAAGATTCGGGTGGATGTATAAATCCTTATAGCTCAACCCATAGACTTCGGAAATGTAGCGCAACTCCTTCATGGTTTTCCTAATCTCTCGTTTCATATTCACCATGAGTACCTCTTCTTTTGACCTCCACTATCTCTCCTGTTCCTTACAGTGATCAAGCTCGGAACAGTTGGCATAAGGTTCATTTGAAGTTGGGATTTGGAAAGTAGTCTTTTAGGTATGGGTGGAACAATGGAGGGATTCTGGGTATTTTTAGTGGCTTGATAATTTTGGGGGAAATTTGAGGATCGGTATTTTGGTTTTGAAGATGGGGGAAGGTTTGAGCATTGTTCGTATTTTGGTTTTGAGTGAGTTGAAGGATTTTATTGGTATTGTGAGGATGATGTGGTGCTTGACACGATGTGGTGGCGTGACGGGGATTGGGGGTAGTTGAGTCAAGTGTTGGAGGATTTTGAGCGGGGTTAGAGAGAAGGTTCTGAACCTATTCCGCGCTTGGTGGAGGAAAGTGGAGTGGAGGTCTTCCATCTCTTGGAGGGTTGAAGGATGAAATTGGATTAGACAAATCTTGCATTCTCTGCATTCCGACCCTCATTTCGGCAATCTGTTGCATCAACTGCATAATCAATTCATTTTTATCGGCGGGTTGAGCCACAACAACATCATCCATGTCAATCTCATCATTGTTATCCCCCATTGTTGTCTTTTCTTTTTGCAAATTTGATCGGGTAAGGAATCTTTAGGGGCCTTAGACCTTGTGAAATACGGATGATCAACCAACACAGATCAGTTTTAAATACCTGACAAATGAAAGAACTCAAAAGACCAATATGTTAGTGCCTGGAGGTGGTAAATAATATAAGATTCACATATAGGTGTAAACACATAAGAGTTGCTTTATTCGGAGATAAACTGACTCACAAATAGAGAAACCAATATAGAGAAATGGTTAAATAGACAGGAATTTGTCTACTTGACTTTGGGATTAGTGAATAAAAATGTCGACTTGAGTCGAGACAAAGTTGGTGGTATCTTTCATTACCGGACTTTGATTTTTGATTGAGATGTAAATCCATTTCCTTGTAAAAGTCGGAAAAGATAAAATTTCTCAAAATACTTTTGATTTGAAAAGCTGATTTTTTTCAGATATTAGAGTAGTACTAAAGATTTTTTTTTTTGGAAACTAAAGACTCGAAGAGCATTTGGACGTACTTTTGATAGTGACTTGATATTTGTGCTTATGGGTTCTAAAAATGTATTTGAAGAAGAACGATCTAGAATATCTCCAGATAAAATAATATATTCACATAGACAAATATTGCACGTTCTAAACAGATATGTGACCCTTTCTGCCAAGGGTGGGCCTAACGATTTGAGGGATGTATAGGTCCTTCAAATTTAAACACATAAGTATGAACGTCCGTTTAGGCTGTGGGCCGTTTTGGACTGAAGGTGGTCTTCTAATAGGCCCAACACACCATGGGTGTTGGGTCATCTTAGGCATATGCGCTATTTTGAGATTTGGTTTAGCTCTATCTTAGGTTTACTAGAGTTGTTTTTCAAATAGACGGTTACCCGAGTCGGACAAACATCGGGGTGGAGCTATCGAACAACGCCGGATGACCGCATTCCGAGTAGTTGTTCGACACTCCCAAATGATAACTTGGGTATATCTGAGAGAAGTCGCGGTAAGCCGTGTAACTTCCGTTTCCTAAAGCAGACTATTTGCCGTTTGGCGGAAGTTATGCCATGAAATGCAATTTCTTCGAAAAACTAAAGTATTTAAGCAAGTAAACAGTTATCGCAACTAGTCAAACAAGTTACTCTTAAGGTTAGAATCCTCCAAATAGTCCCCAGCGGAGTCGCCATTTCTGTTTTATCGGAAAAAATTAATTTTTCGAAAAGAGTTTTTTTTAAGGGTATTTTCGACTTTTGGGAGTCGCCACTTAATTTTTTAAGGAAAATTAAGAAAACTTATTTTCAAACAATTTAAACAGAAAATTGTGTTGAAAATATTTAAATGGGTTCGGGATTCTTATTAGTGTCTTAGGAAGGTGTTGAAGGCACCTAAGACACTCCGTTATATACGGTTTTCCGGCGATTAACTTATTTGACTATTTTATTTATTTTGCGATTTTGCAGTTGAACCTTTATTAGAATTTTACTTGAACAAATTTATTTTGCGATTTTGAAGTTGAACCTTTACAAACTTTTTTTTTTTTGCGAATCTATTTCGAAGTTAAACTTTCTTAAGGTTTTATCTAGACAGACTTTACGAATTTTAAAATACTTATTATTTTTTAAGATTTAGTTTTAACTTGATAAAATAGAAAGGCGCTTCAAAGGGGATTTGGAGATTTCTAGTCCTAAAACTAACGAAATTTGAGTAAATACGTAAGCGAATAGTAAAGAGAGAGAAAGAGAGAGAGAGAGATTTGGGTCCAACTTCGGTTCTGTTCGCCTTGACCGAATGTTGGACCCACCTGCTTTTGGGTATTTGACCCGTTTTGTACCTGTCCTAATCTAAACATACAAAATAAAATAAGAAAGTAAAAACGACAAGAGGGCTTATGCCCATTACAAAGATAACAAAAAAAATACAAAAAAGGAGGAAGTCTTCTAATCCGTTTCGGATTTTCTTCAATCTTCAAGGAATTGGGATTGGCGTATGAATGCCTTGATGGGTTGACTTCAAGGATAGGAACATGTGAGTCTTTACGACTCTCTCGAAATGCAAAGGAGGAGAGTTCATGGTGAATTCAAGCAGATTTACATGCCATAAAACAAATGAGATACATAAGTAAACCTATGATAATTCATAAGAGAGGACGACAAATAAATGGATGAATATATAAATGAATATAGGGCATTAAGACATCATCAGTACAATATTTTCATGAAAGAGAGAGAGAAAACAACGACATGCTAAACAACACGACTCACTTGTATACTGCTAACCTCACATTTGGTAAAAAACATTATTGACATATAACATTCCTTCTTCGAATAAATCAGGGAATACTTTAATCTCATGGAAAAGTAAAATCATACTACTATAATCTACCTAACATGAATTCAAGATCTACTATATGAAGACAAACATTATCACTTCATTTCCTTTAAACAAACAAAAACATGATAAGGGAAATTCGACAAATCGGAAACCACGAGTTCATTTTAAAAGAGAAGACAAAATATATTGAGTCGATAGAGAGACACTTTTACGATAACCTCAACACTTTGGAATCCCCAAATTTTGTGCGAGTGAACGAAAATCTTAACACCAACAAATAAATTAAAACTCATACATATCCTATTTAACTATACCAAAAGAGATAATTATAATAATAATAATAATAATAATAATCTAAGTAAAAAATAAAAATAAATAATAGGACATTGAAACCACACAAATAAACAAATAGATATATTAAGGAGACTTGATGAGCTACTATTGCTTCAATCTCCCAAAATAATGTTAATCCGTAAACGGAAGATATGCAGGTCATCACAATAAACCTTATTTCTTGCAGTGGTACCATTATGTTGCATAATATGAGCCATATATATTTTATCTAGAATACAAATAGTAGATATATCATGCTAATCCCATTTAGTGAGGAATTAGCATCAAACTGTGAGAAAATTTAATTATTTAATAGCTATTTATTAATAAATTTATTAGAAATTATCCATAAATCCCGTGGCTACTCTCTCTAATTAGCTATGCTCACTTATTATACGTCAAACATTATTTAATGAAAACATTCTTTTTCAATAAAAGAGAATAACTTGATATATAACTATAGCTTTTGCACAACTATATGACGCATGTACATAACATAAAATACATTGCATTCTGCCAATTGCTGGAACTCTTAAGTATGTATTCCAGGTGAAGACTCCAAAAGAAACAAACAGAGGTGAAGACTCCAAAAGAAGCAAACAACAGGGTCATGTTCAAATGCGAATCCCATAGGTTTGACTCGACAGTGCCACTGCGTCGATGAAACCTCCAAGACATACTCGTCATACCAAAATGCTATCGAGTAAGTGGTATGTAACAACCAACTTAGCATAGATACGAGAGGAGGAAAGCGAAGCGCGAAGAAGCAAACTAAAGCATGAACACGTGCGAATCAACACAACGATGTGAAAAGAAGCAACAGGATATATATACTCAAAGTTCGACTATCTAATACACTTGACACAACAGCAGCATCCAGCACACCAAAGAAACACAACATATACAAGAAAAAATTATGCCATCCCATCATATACAAACAAACAATCGAGGGAGAAGACGAGTTCTGAGTGAAATAAGGGTCGATTCTCACCTTCTTAAGCAGCGAACGACAACGACGAGCGAGGTAACGAGCTTCCACACTCGAACAATAGCCCCTCACTTCTTAACGTATTCTGCTTTCGTAGCTAGACTATCCTGTTGGCGAGCAGCGACACTCTCGATTTCTTATCAGCTTCCTCAGTTTATCTCTAGGCCTATCGCGTTTTGGAGAACCCTTTTAACACAGATTGAAACTCCTCTCAAACAACTGAATGAAAGACAAATGGTAGAAATCTTGTGATAAAATGTGAACCCCAAAGCTTCCGAAACAAAACAAGCAGAAGTCAAAACAATTTTCTCTCCCAAAAATCTCCTTTAATTTTTCTTAGAAACAAACAGAGCAACCCAAGAATTTCCGAAAAAAAATTCCAACCCCTTCAACGTTTTTCGGAGGGGGTATTTATAAAGGAAACTAGGGTTTTCGGACTTTGAGCGGGATTGACCAATTTCTTGGCCCATTTTAGACTCGAATTTAAAATTCGAAATCCTTTCCCTTAATGGAGCGACACCCTTTTTCTGAAAATTGGCTCCATTCCGGAAACGGAAAGGAGGGAAGGATGGTCGAGATGAGTTCGGGCGTTCTTGGCAGCTACGTGGCATCATCTCCCATCTCAAGGATGAACACACAGGTCTGCTCTTGATGAAAAGCACTGCGCAAGAGCAGAACGAGACAGAGGAGGAGACGTTGCAAAGACTGTACGCCTGTTTTCGCGTGGAGAAGGGGTCGCGTGGGCGTTTTAGGGAGAGAGTGGGGGGAGAGACACGGGAGGGATAGAGAGGGCGTGGGCTGCTGGGAATCGCGTGAGATGGAAGGGGAAGAAGGAGGGGGAATGGGGAATTTCGCGCGTGGGTCTTTGTTTTCTGGAGTTTTCTTCCCTTTTTTTGCGTTTTTTGTTTCTGTTTTTTCTGGGAATTTTGGGGTCTGTTTTGGGAATTAAGTTTAGTGGGTTGGCAAGGAAAACAGGCTGGTATTAAAGTGGTGTTGGGGTTGAAAAGAGTTGATTAAGATAGGGAAGGGAATTGGATTTAAATAGATAACTAATTAAAATGACAAATTTCACATTAACCAATTAACGAGCTTTTATTTAATAAAATAATTATTAAAAATCATAAAAGTGATTCAAACGTATAATTATAATTTAAATTAACTAGTTTAATAAAACCTTTAAATGTATTTTTTTGATGATTTTTTTTTGAATAATCATAAGGTATACTACTTATATACATAATTATGTAAAAAAAAAAAGTATTATGGTAAGACATAAAATCCATGTATTATGTCTTTTTTTTATTTTTTATTTTTTAATTTTCGCGACTAATTAACTTGGTAATTTGGAAAACTCACGAAGCTCGCTAATTAATTCGTACCGACGCGGGTCAAAAATTGGGTGTCAACAAAGACTAAGTAACAAAGGAATGCAACCGAGTGTAGAAATAACTAACTAAATTAATATATGAGCTAACTGCACCTAACTGGACCCCCATAAGTCCAGAGGTACACTAGTGCGCAAGTTTAAATAAAAACCCGAATGGACCCCCATAAGCCCAAAGAGTACATAGAATAACTATAACTAAGGAGGATAGAACTCAAGGCCAAATAATAGAATTTGACGGTACGGAGGTCGGTCCTCGAACCGGACGCTCTCCTAAATAACACAAGTAGCCAATCACAATTATAAGTACCTTAGGCCGGACCTCTACCCGGATGCTCTAGATACTTGAGGCTGGACCTCTAACCGGATGCTCTATATAAGTATGTGGATGGTCGAGGACGGACCTTAAATCCGGATACCTGATAAAGATGTCGATATAAGTGCTGAAAGAGTCTTTATCTATCAAAAATAATAAATACCTGTGGAAAATCATCCACACTTAGCTAATCAATGTAAGTCCTTAAAGCTGAATCGAAAATCAACTTCGAACCGCGGAGCAGAATTCATTATCACTGACGTAACTCACGAAGCATAACATCGAAGAAATAAGGATAACTATCGTCAGAGCGAGCTCATTGTCCAGCTAAGGATCAAACTATCAGAATTCTGCTACATAAGTCTACAAGGATTTAAGTCGACCGAGCGACATCGGAGGTAAACTAAGTCCTATCAACTTTGAATCATGCATTTCTAAAGAAATCCCTAGTCAAACCTAAACTAAGTCCCAACATGCTTTCGATAACCAGTATTCAAGCATACAAGTGCTCCATATAACAAAGAAGGTCAATTATTACAATAAGCTTGTTCACAGTTACCCGATAATTCTCAAAAATAGGCCGAAAATATGATTTCTAACACCTATGTATAATTCAATAACTACCCTACCCAAATTCCAACTAATCAACATGCATTCACATGTTCGATTTCAATCTAAGAAAAGAAAACCGTAGCCTACCTGTACGAGGATCACACGCGCTCCAAAAGTCTTTTCTCTGGAGCTTTCCTTTTCGAATGGTCTCGAAACGTTGATGCAGTATCAAAAATATAGTCACGACGTTATTACGGTCATTAAGACACTAAAATCCCAAGAAACGGAAACGAACCAATTTCACATTCAAAAGGAAAAAGTGAGATCCGCGTTGAAAATTCTCGAATAACCCAATGGTCCTAGATAACTATCAGAACTTGTATTCTAAATGGAACACAATTCGGGACTCAAAGCGGTCCCAACACGAAAATGCAAACAAAAACCCAAATACTATGCTAATATTTAGAAACAATGACAGCAGGTATTTACAAGAATTTACCATAAACGAAGGTCCAACTGCTAAAATCGATAATACCACGATGATCCTCACGAAAACCCCACAATCTATGCTCTTGAATCACTAAATTCAAACCTAAAATGGCCAGAAAATCATCTTTTAAACTCTAACAAAAGTTGAGCCTTAAAATGAGCTATAAAAGCAGCTAAAACAAAATTTTAACCTTAAACAAAACTTCAACTACAAACTCCAACCTCGCCAACACGTTCTCCTTGAAAAACCACTCAAGATAGCCTCAAGAATCACTGAAATCGAACCTAAAATGGCTGAGGAAAAAACAAATTTGAAAACTTCCAAAATCAAGTTCACAAAAAGGGTTGTGACACCAGGTATTTTACAAAATTTACCTCAAAGTGGGACCCCAAATCATATTTCAAGCTCAACAATGCATTTCCCTCGAAAAATCTCACAACTTAGCTTTTTGAATCACCCAATTTAGAGCTCTATATCTCAAGATATCGCACTTTAAAGAAGAGGGATGAAGTTGAATTGAGTTTTTATAAAGGACCAAGTTGGTCGCTAATAAATCCAAAAATTTGGTCGTTAAAACCCCAAATTATTGTCGTTAAAAGTGCTGCACCAGATTTCAGCTTTGGCTAATTCCTTCAAAGTCTCCGACAGGTTGCTTGGAATCCGTTCGGACCTGATAACAGTAAAATAGATATGCTACCCTACCAAAATCGTCATCCCAGCCTCAATGGCGCAGTCAAAATTTCCATCAGAGGTCATCTCGATAAAATGTGGGTCCTACTTCTGTCATCCATTTTAAGTCAAAAACCACAAAAGGGCTAGGAAAAGTATCGGAAACCTCAAGACACAAAAGAAGGGTCAAAATAGACCAAAATCGACATTCCAAATCTAGCCACGCTGACGGAATTTCTTAACCGAGTGCTTTTACTCAGAATGTTGACTAAAGTCAAACTTAGCTTTAAACTTAAAGTTAAAATGCCTAATCGCACCAACTCACACTGAAAAACTCGAGTCTTGTTGATAATGCTACTAGACTAAAATGACCCTTCTGGAGCTGATGAAATCGTCAGAATTGGATTTCGATGTCATCTTCTTGAACTTTTGATCAAAATGATCGTTCAAGGTTCATAAGCTTCAAAAGCACTAAAACTCACACAATAACCAAACGAATGACCAGGTGACCGAATTTTTAGTCCCAGCAAGTCTTAAATGACTTGGAATCGCTATAGGAATGCTCTAAACGATGCACAAAAGACAAAACATAGAAATGACCAAGAGGGTCATTACAATATCCACTACTAAAAAGGACTTTCGTCCTCGAAAGAAAGAGTCAAAAAGTACCTGAAGGCTCAAACAAGTTGGGGAACTGCTCTCGCATCTCTTTCTCGGTCTCCTAGGTAGCCTTCTCGACTGAATGATGCTTCCAACGGACCTTAACAATAGGAATGACTCTCGAGCGCAATATCCTCACATCTCTAGCTAGGATAACAATTGGCTCCTCCACAAATGTCAAACAGTCATCCAACTCAACTGCATCGTACTAGAGAACATGGGACTCATCAGGAATATATCGGCGTAGCATCGAGACATGGAACATCGGGTGGATGGCTGAAAATGTTGGAGGTAAGGCTAACTCATAACCAACCTCCCCAACTGTCTGAAGTATCTCAAAAGGCCCAATGTACCTGGGGCTAAGCTTACCACACCTCCCAAATCTCATCACTCCCTTCATGGGAGACACACGGAGGAATAGCCGATCATGAACAAAGAATCTCAAAGGTCAATGCCTTCGATCCGCATGACTTTGGTGCCTACTCTGAGCTATCCTGAATCATTCTCACCTGCTCCAAAGCCTCTTGAATCAAATCCGTACCTCATAGCCTAGGCTCCGTAGACTCAAACCAGCCCACCAGAGAGCGACAACGCCTACCATACAAGGCCTCAACGGGACCATCTGAATGTTAGAATGGAAGTTGTTGTTATACGCAAACTCTGCCAAATGTGAGAACTGGTCCCACTGACTAACAAGCTTCAAAACACAATCCCGTAGCATGTCCTCAAGGACCTGAATAGTACGCTCTGACTTCCCATCAGTCTGCGGGTGGAAAGTTGTGCTAAGGTCAACCGGGGTGCTCGATTCAACCTGAAAGGTCCTGTTAAATATAGACGTGA